>JAUZND010044767.1:0-20396 GCA_034780555.1 Coelogynopora nodosa | reverse complement strand
CTCCTCGTTCGTGGTCTCTCTCTCTCTCTGTCACTCACATTCTCCAGCTCAGTGCGCACACTGGTCATCGACTCCTCACTCGTGCTCTCTCTCTCTCTCTCTGTCACTCACATTCTCCAACTCAGTGCGCACACTGGTCATCGACTCCTCGTTCGTGCTCTCTCTCTGTCCCTCACATTCTTCAACTCAGTGCGCACACTGGTCATCGACTCCTCGCTCGTGGTCCCTCTCACTCTGTCACTCACATTCTCCAGCTCAGTGCTCACACTGGTCATCGACTCCTCGTTCGTGGTCTCTCTCTCTCTCTGTCACTCACATTCTCCAGCTCAGTGCGCACACTGGTCATCGACTCCTCGCTCGTGCTCTCTCTCTCTCTCTCTCTGTCACTCACATTCTCCAGCTCAGTGCGCACACTGGTCATCGACTCCTCGCTCGTCTGTAGATCCTTGTCCAGCTGGCCAATCCTATCGTCGTCCTTCTTCATCTCATCGGTCAGCTTGGCGATGGTGTTCTCCTTGTCCTTGATGGCCTTGTTGAGGCTGCGCATCTGCTGCTTGATCCAGTCGTCGCGCTGGCCCTTGCTCTGGAACTGGTTTACTCGACCCTGCTTCGCATAGAGCTCCTTCCTGCAGGAATAAAATTAAAACACATGATGATAACAATGTGTTCAATAATTAACGGCAGAACCGGACAGGTAAAAATGAGTGACAAATGTTCACATTTCACCATTATTTCACTGTGAACAATTTAGTCAACCGAATGAAAACCTATTAGTACGATAACTGTAAACGAGATATAAAGTAAACTAAACAGGAACATGGGTAGGAACTAAATGATTACCGAAATTAAAACTAAACACTACAATCGTTTTTTTTTAAAGATCACTGAAGACGAATTGCTGCAATTTTTTTTAAATTATAGAAAATAATATAAAAATATATAATTAGCCCGCTTGTGGAAATTACGAAGTTCGATATGAAAAACAATTGTAGTTTTTACTTAAATCCTTTTGAAGTCAATTGGTATTACCAACAATAAAATTCAATTTTTAATTGAATGAATCCGACAGGCAGTTTTTCAATACACCTTTTTTTATTATCGATGCAAAATATTCGTAATATAATAAATAGCCACGTTTTAAACACATTCGGTGTGATTAATTTATTGAATAAAAATTAATCATACTTAAATTAATGCTTTTCCATAATTTTATTGAAAAATATTATTTCGCAAGATATACATTACTATGCCTAACCTCTTTGAACTATCGGCCAAATTTAATAAATTGGTTAGAATTTTAACAATTATATTTTAATAATATTATATTATGTGATTATTAATCAGGTTAATAAATATTTAAAACATTTTAAAATGGTTTGCATAAAATATTACATAATTGTAACAAAATATAACAAAAAATAGCAAATAATATAATAGGCTTATTGAAAGCAAGAATCAAATTTTAATTGAAATACACTTTGACTATGTTTAATAGAATCAAAAATAAAAAACGCCGATATATATAAGATAAAACATAATTCACTCGATTATCTTTAGTGGATACATAAGCGAATATAAAAAGTGAAAATTTGCTTTACAATTAAATCAACGAATTTTTTTCTAATTTTTCGATAAAAAATATAATATGTTTATTAATATAAGGCAATCACTTATAACAACGACCATAACTCCCAGTAGAACTATAAAATTATGATTATTAGATCATTTATCAACCGGGATATACTCAATTATTTATGTCACCCTAAAGTTTATAGGTCTTAATAATTACACTCTGATAATATGTCTAATCAACTGCAAACTGGCTTACCAAAAGATTATATAAATAATTAAATTGAGTTTAACCCAGTTGATAAGGTATCTTAATCAAATAATCAGACTTAATAACTCCTACGGAATTTATGGTCGCTTTGATGGCGGCAGTTATTAATACATGATGAAATAGTTTGCGGATAAAATACTATAAGAAGCACATAAAAATGACATAATAATGAACCTAGGAATAAGTACGACCAATAATACTGTCATACAATTGGGGTTATTTATAGTGGCCTCATGAAATATTGATTGTTTACTACCTGTTTTATTCTATCATGGATACAATTATTATGGGAAATAAAAATCCACATTCACGGTATAGTATGAAAATATTTAATGCAAAGTTATTACATGGTTTGTTAGTTTACTATAAATATACGTATTGTATAATGACACAGTGAATATTTAAATCGATTTAAAATGTAAATACAATTTTAAATTAATTAATTAATTAATTACTCAATAGAATAACAAATCAATTCCATATCAAAACTACAATATTTCAAAATTGAAAATAATTTAAATTTAGCAACATTCCACGGTTGTTAAAAAAATTCGTATTGAAACATAGAATTAAATGAAGGATTTACTTTTCATTTTAGTTTGGATTTATTATTTTAATTCTAGACATAATTATAAAAAAGAATACCTAAAACTATGCTGCGTCTCTATTAATTTAAATACAAAGTATACAGAAAACTAAATTTAAAAAATAATTTCGTAAATTTATTCATACGTCAAAATTGTGTATATTATATTCATTGCTATTATTATATTATCAGGTGCGTAATACTTACAAAAATTGTAAATACTACATAACAGAGTTGATATAAAATGTAAAAGGTTCTATAAAAATCAAGGATTGAATGCTGGAGTTGATCTGGTTCACAGACACCTAATTTAGTAATATGTGACGGCCATTTACCGTTGTTAGAACAGAACTGCTTTAAACTAGTGTAATCTTATCTAGGAAGTGAAGTTACTTTTAGTGATATGGGCTGCCCTAAGAGAGACGTGCGATGGTAATAAGATAACTATAAGTTGAGCTCTCACCAGCTGTTCTGTAGCCCACCACCGTTGTCTACACGACCTACTCGAACATTGCTGTTACTCCAGAAGTATACATGATTGGGCTAGACTTTCCAGGGTAGAATAAACATCACCTTAGTCAAGTAGTCTTTGGGTAGCAATCTAACAGTCGATCAGTTAATCATGATTAAGGAGAATGTGACTGGGCAAATTGATTGTGCAGACAGAAGCTGTGACCGAATTGTTAAATTTAAATCAATGTAAATAGAAAAAAATGTACTAATTGGATTAGGCGTGAACATGAAACATGTTAGGAATACATACTGTGTACAGAGACAAAGTACCTTGCAATTTTGATTATAAAATCAACTATCATATTTTAAGAATTTTATACATCGATGTGTTTTTGTTATTGATAATGGTTTTATGTAAAATTAAACTATTATTAATGTTATAATTAATGTTAAGAAGTAAAATATGATAATAATAGATAAAGCGGTGGCTACCTTTTAGTGTGTCATTTAATTTTTAATATTTATTTAACAAATAATTAATAAACATTTGTATATGCGTAATTCAATATTCATTTATGTTCATAGAACGCAATCAAGATTTTAATAGTAATGTACTTTATCGTACTATGATTTATCTGGGTTACTTTTGGTTTACTGGTTCCATAAATTTTGTGAAAATAAAGTTCCATGGATTAAGAAAATTTAGTCGCTTAGATTTATCTTGGTATTAGTCTATTTACCTTTTTGAAATGCCCGCATTGATAAATAATGGCTTAATGGCAAATATAGATAAACAATATAATATAATAATAGTACAGTATTTTAAAGTAATAATTGAAGAGTAACACTTATATTAGAAATAGAAAGTTATATTTTTTAAATGAAACGTTTGAAAAACACCTTCAGTGTATATTTGAAAACTATCAAGGGCTGATCTAGATTGGGGGTGGGGGGTCGGGGTTTCAAACATCCCCCCTAAATGGGTGAGATAAAATGTACCCTTTTCAAAAATAGGATTGTAAAATTAACAATAAAAGGTGTCTTCTTCAAAAATATGAACCACACACCCTAAAATTCTTAGATCCACCCAAGAAAACTATAAGCAACGAAAGGCGGATAATAAGAATTGTGTCTAAAATATGTTTTAAATATGTGATCTTGTCACCTAACATCCTACCATAACAACATATATTCTCCTTAATGACACTTCTAACTGTTCAAAGTATTATTATGTGACAAATATTTCGTATCATCAAATATTTACTAATTCCTGTCGTATACGCCACAACATATTTTTCTGCGCTTATTAAACTGTATTAATTAACCTACGTCAGAGATTTTGATTAAAGGGTGAATATCGGTCGAGTTATTCCTTGGATTTCGAACAATAATTTTTCTATATACTACATAATATACGTTATTATATTACATAAGTATAAAACGTGTGCTGTTTGCTTCTTTATTTAAAAAGTTAATATTTTTTAATTCGTTTATTTAACATGCTTATTGTTTAATAAAGCAATATGAATGTATCAAATGCACATGCATATCGAATGAAAGCAAAAGACTGTATCGTAAAAAATGCAATATTTAAAGGTTTTGACTAATTTGGATAACATGAAGAAATATAACTTAGCATGTATTTGATCATGTTTTATATTTTGTTTCATCTTATATTTCAAATGTTGTATAATCTTTGTATCTATATTGTTATAATATAACACAATAATATTCCTTCATTCATTTCGAAAAAAATATATAGGAATAGAGGTAGTTAATCCAGGCAGTTAGGGTTTGAATCTGCATATGCCTTACTACGTGACAGTCGTGCATAATATACTGTCCTGAGGTTTATGCCATTTGCTGTATTCTTAACTAGGTTGGGCTTTGATTTATATAGGGTGCAACAAATTACAATAATTAGATTTTGAATGTTTGACATAAAATGTGTCCTTTCAAAAATTCACAGCTTAAAAAATTGTAAAATAAAAAACCAAAAGTGCACTTTTTAAAAATGTGAACTACCCCTTCTAAAGTATATTGGTCTTAACTTAACGACAGCAATTATTTTTTAAATAATCAATTTAAAGTTGAAAATACTCAGCGATAATTAATTAGTGTTTCATTTCTTCAGAGGTCATGTGACTATTTATAAAACTGTTATTCTATTAGTCTGCAAATAACTAGTTTGAAGTAAAAGTAGTTTTGAAAATAAGCATTGTTTATGGTTGAACAAGCAAAATAGCAAATAGTTTTAAAAAAAATTTGCTAAAAATATTTTCAATAATGTTTGAAACGATGACTCGTTAAAAAATTAATAAACCGCCGTAAGAAAAAAATTATTATATTAATAGAATAAATAAGAAACGTCATGTCATGTTAATATACTTAACATTTTTCTGACGTCGGTTTATTTATTTTTTAACATATTTAATATTTTAGTACACCCTATAAGAATAATAAATGCACACAATTTACCATTTTTAATTTTGTAATTATAAATTATACATTTGCGATCAAATGAACTTAGATCTATTCTTTTTCGAGTGTTTTTTTAAAATACATTTCTCTTGATGTTATTATTTGTGCATTTATCTTTTGCTTAAAACATATTTCGGATTCAAGAACTGATTTTGAAAGATGATGTGTTTCATGTTATTTAAAGATATTATGTATGAAGCACTAAAATTTATCAGTTTTAGCAAAGTATAAATTGTAGACATTAAAAAATATATATACCTCTATCTACATAAGGTAAAACAACAGAAAATTCTCTTACGTTTAGTATAAAAAAAGTAAGTCATCTGAAAAGTTAGCTTTTTTATTGTAAAGTATAAAATGAAGACTTTCGAGATGTGGACTCATAAAGTTCCACTTATACCAATTTATAATTAAAACATTTTGAAACCCATTTATAATAGACGAAATACAATTCTTTGAAATTTATCAATAAATAATAATATATTTTTCTAGATTTATGCCCTGTGTTATATAGTAAATTCGCCGTTTGTAGTCATCTAACATCCAAACCTGCGGTGCTCTGCATCACTCAGACTATTGGCCAGCTCCTCTTCCCGCCTCCTCGCCTCCTCATACTCCGGTTTCATCGTCTCCAGTCGGGCCTCCACCTCCCCAATCTTGCCCCGCACTCGAACCATCTCCTCGTCTGCGTGGGCCCGAGCACTCTTGCCCCCCTTTAGGGTCTCGGTCAGGTCGGCCACAGAGAGTTGCAGTTGTTCTCGGCGCAGAAGTATGTCGCTCATGGAGCCCTGCACTTGCTCCTTCTCATCCTGAAGTTGGGTCTCCTTCATCTTCGTGTTGCGCATCTCCTTCTCCAGTCGCTGGAGGGAAATTAGGGGGTGACGGCTCGGTTGGTTAGAAGGATAGCTTCATAGACAGTTAACTGTGGTTAAATATATTAATTATTATCAGAGATAGCTAACCGTAGTTAAATATACATCGAATGATTAATAACAGAAATAGTTTATAAATAAATAAGTAACACAGGTATTTATTTGGCATGCGAATATTTTTCCCAATTCTTTACTGAGAAGCTACATTTAGCAATAATACAAAAGTAGTGTTATGTAATAAGTAGTAAAATATAGTATTAAGCAATAATATTATATATGCAATAATAATTATTTATATTACTATTCTGTATTATTGCCTAATGTAGCTGTTTAGTAAAAAAAATTGGCGAAAATATTTGCATGTCAAAATAAAAACAGGTATTGTTCATTTCTTTAGAAATGTTTACATGAGTTAAATATATCGATTATTATCACTGATTGCTATATGGAGTTAAATGTATTGACTATTATAAGGATAATAAATAAGCACTAAGCGCAGAGCCAGAATATATAGAGACAATAGTTATTTGTAGTTAAAGTTATCGATTAATATATTAGAGACAGTTCACTCTAGATAAATAATTATGTGGATTGATTAAAGTTAATATTAGAGTTAAATCTATCGAATATAGTTATCTGGAGCTAAATCAATATTATAATAGTGATAGATAACAGTAGTTAATATCTATAATTATCAGAGCTAGTTAACTGCAGCAAAATTTATCGATTAGTTTTAGAGTTAAATATATATATATAGATAGTTAAACATATTATGGATTATTGTCAGAGACAGATATCTAGATCTAAATATATCGATTATTAACGAGATAGATAACTGTAGTTAATATCGATTATTATCAGAGCTAGTTGATTGGAGCAAAATTTATCGCTTAGTATGTGAGATAGTTAAATACAATTACCACATTTATTTAACCAATAATTAAAGAATTATGTTACTTTAGTGAAGATGACGAAGACTTAATTTGTTCTACTGATTTATATAATGAAAAATTTAATATAAAATTTATTAAATGGTATATTTAAATTATTTTATAACATACTACTTTAAATACCGCAAATTTTTTCCAATTTGAAAACAATATGATATGGTGACACAAACCTCATTAAATAGATTAGGTCCCAGAATAGATAACAACGACAAATTATTCAAAAAATAATAAAGAAATAAAAGTTCAAATATAGCAGGTTTGTGACTCATACTTAAATAATTATTAATGTAGAGAGTAGTATGTTAAGACATCTTTAAATCGCTTATCATAGACATTTAACTCTTAGTTAAATCTACACATTACAATCCTTTTTAGCCATAGCTAACATATAGTAAATTAATCAGTGTAAAAATGTATAGAATATACACCATAGTTAATAAACTATTATATAGTACATAATATTAAAAAATTAAAATGCATAATTGTGCTAATAAAATAAATTAACCTATTTATTAATATTATGTATTACATTAAATGTAAGAAAGTGTAATTGCGATTAATTAAATATTATACTTTTACTTTATAGTTACTCCTAACTACTTCTAGAATATATAATTAGAGAATGCGGGGACTTTAAACTAGAAGAAAATAACTAGTTATATCTACTAAGCTTAGAGAAAGGGGCTGTTTGATGCAACTACTAAAAGCAATTTTCGTGCAATTTCACACGTCAATGTAATCCATATAAACATTTCTGATTATATTTAATGTGACAAGGTTGACGTGTGTCTTTTATTTTCTATATTTATTGAAGTTCACTATAGTATGGCCCTGCTATGTAGAAAAGCTTTTACGGTTTTCTATCATGGTACGCATTGATTTTTGAAATCAAACAGGCGAAATAAAAATAAAAAAGTAACGATCGTTTCATTTTGTGCCATTCAAACTGTACGTTAATAAACCATTAAAAGCTAAATCTGTCAACAAAGAAATATGTTCCCTCTGGATTCAAAGATATGAAAAATGCAGAATAAATAACACTAAAATAGGAAGAATGAATATATCTAAATGTTGATAATTGTAGAAAAAAACTAAATTCTTTTGTGGATTAAAAAATATCAAACATAGAACATAAGACTATGTTTAATTTAATAATAGTTGTGACGGAAATACGCAATTAGTTTGACGTTGTACAAAAGATATATAAAATAAACATTGTTAAATGTATTTGGAAAGCTGACAGTATGTAAATATGAACCTGAATCAGGGTTTTTCGTAAATGACCCAGAAATAGTTATTATTATTACTTTTCTATAACTTATAAAATGAAAAAGTAAAATTAGGATTATATTATATTATTGAGTATATTATATTATTATAAAATATTGGTTATTTTGTAATCCTCTCAGTCTATATTAGGTTAGTTTAAGCCTAAAAAAGCAAATATATTTGTTGACGAAATGATGTTTATGAATAATTATACAGACTAGATTATATTATATAGATATATCACTTCAATTTGAAGCCATACAATAACAGTGATTAAAAGTGACAATGATTCCACAACTACTACAGTGTTCGAAAGAGTTCACTTTTCCTAATTGGAGTTTCACTATAAGTTTCCTAAATGTATATTGTTTTGACTAAACTACAATCGATTAATAATCTGCATATTAATGTTTAAACAATTTTTTATCTTAATATTCATTATTTAGAAATTGAAAAAAATGGTAAACGCTGTCAATTGGGTAAAAATTTGATGACTTAAAATAAGAGAAAAGGCTGTTTAGTATTTGAATGTAATGAATAAAGTATTGCATACTTTACCTTGACATTTAAATTGTTGTTTTTACAATTTATTTATACCATTTTTAATTAATTTAATATATCATTCTGACTTAATGTAGTTTCTGAGACACTATTATCCGATTAAATATATATATATACGTATGCAATTATCTCAACTATGTTCAAGAGCAGATTATGAGAGTATAGACGCCTAACTGATTTCATTAAATAATGATTGTAGGAATGACGTATCCAGTGTACTATATATGACAAATCTCCGGAATATATTGAAAGAATACAACACGATAACTATATCCGTTTGACTGATTTACATCGGTTACGTGCGGGTTGATAACCCTTCCCGCAGAGGGACATTATTAATTTTTACTCGTCGCCATTTCGATTCGACTCAAGTTTTTTAAACAGCTTAAACCTTTCTTATTCTAACCTTTTTAATATTATAAATAATATAAGTATAATACGAATACATCGTGGAACTAATTCCTAACGACTTTCTTAACTGAATGTTGGATGAAATTGTGTCAGCTACTAAAATAAACTGAAGTAGGCCTACATTCATTAATAACAATTATAATTTATCATTTCCTAACACAACTACAGAACCTCAACTTGATCAAAAATGAAGTTAATACCAATCTGCAAATAGCAATACCAGTGTAACGTGGTTCAAGCTTTTTTGAAATAGGGTAATGAATACTATAAAAGATACAAAATAATGTAATAAATTTATAAATGTTATATATAGGATTTATAATAATACTCTAATCTATCTCCTAATATAAATCAATAAAAGGAAGAAAGCATTATTTTAAACTTTAAATTGTTCAGTTAAATAGTAAATATTAACATGATTTTCTAATAGAATATATATTCAGCAAAAACGTCGTACTTTCCATCATTACACGATTAATATCCGGATTTTTTTTCTTTTCTTTTAATCATATCACTAATAAATATTTCATTTTCATCCCTAGCACTATTGAGTTTCATTATTTCTTTGAAATAATCAGCAAAACTCGACTACATAATTATCGATAGATCGGAAGTTATTACTTTTTAATTAATTAAATAATCACCATTCCTTTACACAATAATACCCTGTAATTTTCAGAATATCTTGACACATCCAAATTATCAACATAAGGGACGCTACGTAAATTCTTACCAAATTTATCCAAACCAACCATCTTTTTCTCCACTTTTACATATAAAAACATTATTGTAATAAAAAATTAAATAGAAACAACTCAATCTTATTCAACAACCTTTATCAAAACGTTTTACTTTTCAGATTTATAATACTGCAACTAACCGTCTGAGTATCATGTTTTTCGGGATAAATGAGCCTTGCCGGCAGACACTGGCCTCACCTCAATGGCATCATTGCACTCCTTGGCCGACTTTCTGATCTCCGAGGTGCTCTCGCTGCTCTGCTCCCGCTTGTTCTGCAGCTCTTCCAACTTTTTTCGGGTGTCCTTCAACTCCCTGTCGAAGATGGTGTACTCAAGGGCCCGCCTGTCCCGGTCCCAGCGCTGGTACTCCTTCAACTCCTTTGTCTCGTTCTCCAGCGTGTGCAGGCGTTCCTCGATGTTGCGTAAGAGGTCTGTGATCTGCTCCCGCTTCGTCTCTGGTGTTGCGGGGAAACAATTTTATATATATGTTGTATTAACGAGAAACATGCATAAGCACTACCAGCTAGTGGTAGTAACAAATCAACAACTGAAAGAAGAATTTTACAGAGGATCAAGGGGCTGATATGACTCACAGTACCATAGAAACCTGATGGGTGCTAAACACTCGACTGACACAGAATAATATTCTTGAAATAGACATTCGGCTGCTCTAACGACTGAGCCATCCCATAAATGAGCGAATTGAAATTAATTATTATTGGTTTTAATTGGAACAATGTTTTTTGTTGGAACATTGTTGGATTACACCATTGAACAACATGCAACCTTTGCATTGCCTGGTTTTCACGCAGAATCTATCATTCTCGAACTTCACCCGCGTTCTAAGGAACATCTTTCCTTGAACACTTGTGTAATTTACACCGCAATCAATGAAAAACAATGAAAATCGTACATATTATATAAGAATGTTGCAATCCATAAAAAACATCGTGGGTCTAAGCATATTGAAAGTCGTAATCAAGTAACTTTCCCTCGTGATTAATAATAAAATGCAACTTCAGAAATTTAATTTTTTTATTCTATTTTCTTCGTAAATTGCAGACTTTCATTGTTACATGTAATAACTAATTGTATAACCTACTTTAATATTTATTAAATTTTTTTAATATTTAATAATACAAATAATAAGAATGACTCATAAGTCATTTATTTCAGATAACCTGTTTCTCAACTCTATACAATTATCATGCAATAAGTTATATTGAGTTCATATTTTAACTTATTGTAATTGATAAATTAATTCTTACAAATCATCCTAAAGCAAAGGGAATATAGTGAATTATTATAATACACATGATATCTAAACAGTACGTATGCCAGTATATACAAATATATATATATATAAATATATATATATATAAAAATAGATATATATAAATACATCTAAATATAATATATATATATTATTCCAGAATATCTTTCTATTGGATTGTCGCTCTTCTGTTCATTGACGTATTCCTAAACTGTAAAGAAAAGAAATGTTGCTATTTGCCAAACTTTTTGATTTTTAATGATAAATTGTAAGGCTTCATTACATATTTCTTGATGAAAATATATCTCAAAAACATGATCCGAGGCATAGTGTGGTGTCAAGGGAAATTTTACGGGACAAAATAATGTATGCAAAGACGCAGGCAAAATAATGGGGACAGTAAATGATAACATTAGGTATACTTAGGCTAGATGGAAAAAGTTGTGAATTTAATGGCATTGTTTGCAACAATTAAAGACTGATAGTGTACCAACCAATAATCAAATAATTCAGACTTACAATGGCAAACAATAGTTGTGAGCTTTATTATCGATGCGAATAACCAGCGGGGAAATTATAAAGGCCAACATTACCAGATGTACTTAAATTTAAAAGATCGTTATACTTTATCAGTTATCAAATATTTTATTCATACCTTTTTCAGGCGATATTATAAAGTTAAATTTCGTGTAATTTAATTATATTGTAAGTTTCAAAATTAAAATGGAATAGAATCACGTTTATTCTTTATTCCAATCAGACCACCAACCTAGAAAAAATTCAACACTGAGAGAATAGTTATGGGCCGATTATTATGTTCTCATCAGGCTATAAGTATGCGAAGGAATTAGAAGTTTAAATGAAAGTGCTACAGAAATATTATAATTTTTCCCTGCATCTTTATTGTATGTTGCGACATATATTTTCCATAGATTACATAAATTAATACAAAAGAATTAACAAACTTTTGTGTACAAAAAATAAAAATTCAATTAAGATAATTATTTAATACAAAATAATGAATGAATGAATCTAATCTGTATTGCGATCACAATGACGCAAATTATTATATAAAAAATTTTCAAACATATTTTTTTTAGATTTCGTAAAAGATTATATACTACCTGTATGTATTCAATTGAAATACAAAAATATATACCCTACAATTCATTATTAGAGTAATAAGTTACAAACCATTGCATACTGTCTTTGTATAATATGTTAATTATCTGTACTAGACTACCTCGATACAATTAAATAAACCTTTTCAACGAAAGATATTTTTAATCTAAGCATATTATAGGGATAATTATTTAACCGAACTAAATTAATTTCTTACATTTCAACAATATAATTTTACAATTTCTAAACATTAAATTCTTGTTAACTATATAAATGCAGTTAAATGATTAATGAAAATTTTTAATAATTTTTCAGTGTATAAACTATCTAAAATTTGATTCAGTATAAACTAATTGCAACACGATTATTGGTAGACAAAAATATATTTCAAAAGCGTTAACACTCATAAAAAACACGTTTTTGAAGTATTAATTCGTATGTTGACAAACATGTTACGGGTAAAAAGAAACGAAATGACATACCTATAAAAATACTACAACATATTATTTTATGTTCATGCAACGGTTACTTTTTAAAAGTAAATTTAAAATAAAGTAAAATAAAATTTATGTAGATTTATGTTGTTGCTTCATAATCATCAAATGAAAAAATATAAAAGGCCAAAACAAAACATAATTAATATAATGGTAAACGACGGGTAATAAACTATAATCAAACATATTTGAAAACAAAGTCAAAAAATAAATTTGTTAATTGATGACAATTAATTGTGAAATACAGAATAAAGTTCGGAGTAAAAAATAGTTAAAATATCAAAATACTCAAAGTAATTTTCGGAATATATTTTTCAGAATTATCAACCAAAAAATGTTTTCCATATATAATTTGTGTTTACCACATATACATATTTAAAAAAATTAATTTGCATCGATTGTATCAAAAATAAACTCATACATTTCAATTAAACCAGTGTCATGACATCCTGCGCAAAATCATCAATCAAATTATCTCCATAGCTTCTAGTGTATTACCACCATGTTTTTTATAAGCATAATTGTATATGGTAAATATTTCACGGTATAATTTTGTCAGGAAGATAAAAGTTGCTAGTGTGTGCATGTATTTTAGATACAATAAATATTAAAACAGCTAAACATGTTTAAAAAAACCTGCTTACATAAAAACAAAATGTACTACACAATAATGAACATTAAATATTATACGGAAATTTTTAATAGTAATAAAAAAAATTATCACTTTTGTACTTTGCCAATTAATTTGATTTAGTATTTTAAAATAATACAGTTTATTACGCTTTAGAAACCTCACACTAAAAGCCATTAATTGTAATTAAAACAATATATGTTCAACAATTATTTTTTTTAAAACAAGCTTCAAATTGAGTCCAGTTCGACAACTGAATAATATCTGTAAAATATCTATAAAAGACTATAAATATATCTGACTAATATCCAGATAAAATATAGAATTTACTTATCTCATTTTACATATGTTTTCGAATTTTTACGTGACAAAAATTTAAATCTATTTTTTCATTTATATGTTTAAAAACGGATATCATCATTATAGAAAAAGTTACCATAAATAACTTACATGTATCTGCTAACATACTATTAATTATTGGACAAAGAATAAGAAAACGTCTCTATTTTTAAGCAGTTATACCTGAATCCTTAAAAATCAGTTTGCTTTCCTCTTTCCGTTCATCGTAGACTCTAGTACCTGCCACCTCACGAAGTAGCTTCAAACGTTGATGATCGGGCGCTGTTGCAAGTTGTGTTATCTGCAAACCATCGCAAGACGTCTCTGTTATACGCATTATTATGTGATATACTACTATCAGTAGAATAAAAAGTATTATAATAAAACAATAAAACATGTGATGCATAACATCAAAATAACATAGGAAATAATAAAAATAAATATAATGTACATTTATACATATAATACCTTGCCCTGTTTCACGATGTAGTAAGGATTACTTCGGGAAAAACCTGCACTTTCTAAAAGATTCATAACGTCTGCTTTACTAAAAATGTAAGAGAAATTATCATAAAATAGAGAACTGAAGGAATATCGCTAAAGAAAATATTTAACATAAAATTTTATATACTCACGTCACCATTTTCTTATCAAGAAAATACTGATCCTTCTTGCTGCCGATAATCCGCCTTAAAGATACTTCATTCTTGTCAAACTTAAAGACAAAATCAATTTTTAAGTAAATTCAAAACAAAAATATGTATGTATGGGCTATCCAAAAGACTTTATTTAAAATGAAGTCACCATACAAAATACCGTCTAAATTTAATTAATCAAATTTAAATTCCAATAGAAACAGTGACATTCAATTAAATAGATAGGGCTAGTAAAAATTGAGAATAGAAAAAAAAATTGACAGCTGTAGTTTTATAAATTGAGAATATATAAATAAGTAGTATAAGCTAATTAATATAAAATTAAATAGTGAATTTAAACAGATCTACATATTTTTGATAATGTTATAAGATAAAGACATGATACAAAATAAAAAATGCATTATTATACTTTAAACTAAATTTAATTTTGAAAGCTTAAAAATCCTAACTATTTCATCTCTGAAAATATTATAATTCATTTTATGGATGTGATGCGCAATATTTTACGAAAACACTAATGTTCACTTCACACCATTGCAGAATTATTATTGATTGCAGACTACTCGAAAGGAATACTTTTTAGAAAACTTGTTAGACTAATACATCCGGAGAAGTATGTCCCTTTTGAATGATAATAAGTTCCCTATAATTAAAATTCTCAATAATAATTCTCAGTCTAATAATAATCGTACAAATTTTAAAAACTAATTTTAGAGACAAAAAATAAACTCTTGTTTTGAACTTTTTAATAACTGATTTCACCATTGATTAATCAATAGATTAAAGTTGATTTACTGTTTATTTAGTCAGACATACAATAATCTACATATATATATATATATATATATATATCAACAAACACTTACTGGAATTCGATTGTCTGTGTTATCAAAAATGATTTCGACATAAGCAGAGATAACACGAGGTCCTGTCCCCTCGTGCAACAAATTTTGTCGCTCCTGATTATTCAGATGGCTATACTCATCTGACAACACAAACTGAATTGCTTGGAAAAAATTGGACTTTCCCGACCCATTTCGACCCACTAAAAAATGAGAAGTATTAATATTAGTATTAAATGGAAACACATGATTTGGTAGAGAACAATTTACAAAAAATAGCTCACCAATTATATTGTGGTGAGGATTAAATTCCTCTGGTACTGTTTGATCACGGTAACTTCTGAAGCCTTGTATAATAACCTAAACAAGCATTAAGCAAAACATTTGTAAATAGAAATTTACATTTAAAGGATTAAATAATAACCTGTATAATAGATAAAATAAAAAACTCACCCTTTTAATATACATTACAAAGCAATCTGAAATTTAAATATGTAAGAAAGAATTAGTGAATAAATAAAACATTAATAAAAAAAACAGTAAGACAAAAAACAAATGTCTATAAATAATGGATTTTCCTATTTTTCGGGCATAGTGAAAATTTTCAGGCCAAACATAAATTATGTATAATACCCTTTATAAACTTTTTTTCTAAATTTGATAACCATTGTTACATAATGTACATATTTATTGAAGTAGTTGAAAAAGTTGCAATAATAAAATAGACATAGCATAGTTACAATAATACGTTAATATTACAATATATGGCAGTTTTATGGTAGTGTAATAATTCATAGATCATGGATAATATAAAAATGTAATAATTATATTTTGCTAAGATATAATATGTAGTAAGAATATAATTTGGAATGTGAGAGTCAGTTATAGACATGGAATCTTGCAAGTAAGAACATCCAGGAGAAGATGATTCCATATTTGATCTTTTGAGAACACTATCATAAATGTGCTGAGTAGCAGAATTCGTTTTGCTTTCCATTTTATTTTTTTTCTTCCAACAGCAACTTCAATTCAAGATCCCTTTTCTGTATACTTCGTAGAGCCTCCTCCTGCCCACGAATCATTTTTTCCTTTTGCTCCATAATACTTTTTATTTCTTGTTCCTTGGCAGCCATGGCATCAGCCAGCTTAGTTAGACTATTGCTTTTTGTTTTTTCTGACTGAAACAATTTAAGGACTTTATCTTCTTTCCTTTTCTTGCTAATTTCCTCTTCTTTCTTTTTTCTTCTTTTAATCTTCTATCATAAGTTGCATGAGCCAATGCAGCCAATTCCCAAAAGGTCTTCTGTTATGGGGAAAGATGCACTGGTGTGGTTGGTCAATGAAAAATACGACTTTGTGATTGCTAGAGCTTAAACTTTTGTGGTGTTAGTGAATTTCTTTTTTTATTTATTATATCAGGGAGGATGCTGAAGACTCTCCACTTCAGCATTGCCATGGGGTAGAATAAGGAACACTGTGTACCACTTTAATCAAAGTTGGCATAGTATTCTCCTCATTTAAGGCCTTCCAGTATTGGAAAAGGTCTTTGCCATCAAGAGCATTAGGCGTATGTTGGTATAGCCTAGTTTCTACCTCCAAAGTTCTTATCTCCTCAGGTGCTATAATGTAGGCATTTCAGACACAATTGTTTTAATCCAATTATCAAAATGATTATTGTTCTGTTCAGATGGCTACAAAAACTTGCATGATATATATACATATATAGGTATTTTGATGCTAAATAATAATGTTAAGTTGAATAAATCAATATATTTAAATAGTATACATCTATCTTAGTAATACTCATTCCATATTAATATTAGATGATATGTAGTACTAATTTCAAGTGATCAGTCAATATTCAATTTCGGGCATCTTAAAATAATTATAAAGTATAATAATTATTTTCAGGCTTTACATGAGCAAAAGTTTTGGGCATTCGAGCCAATATTTTCAATTCGGGCTTGGGCCAATATTTTTCAATTCGGGCTTGGCCCAAAATTCGGGCCACTCTACAAGCATTGTAATCTAAAGTGATAAACTATTTTATCAAACCAAAGGGTAGAAAGGATTACAACATACAAATTATTATAGCAAAGCAATATAACTGCAAACATCCTTTCCTTATCCCTACTTATATAAAAGTTATGAATGAATCCTTGTCTAAAAATGTTAAAAGTGTTTTACTTTAAAAAACGAACAACTATTTTCACATATTTATGAATAAACTATTAGATTATATATATTACTGCAGGAGCTGGGCAGGGTTGAGTATGCACTTATATATAACCCAAGTTTGACTTTGGATTATAATAAGGGAAGGTCAGATATTTTTTAAAAATGGTAACATGGTCTTGGTCATGGGCAGTAAGCCACCCTTTCTACTAATAAAATCATTGAAAACGACGTTCTGAACCGAATAAAATCAATTTATTTTTTGCACAATGTGATAGTTGTACTGACAGTCAATACATGTACTTTGAGGCACAAAAAAGTCATGTATACTACATATGAGTAATTTTATTGGATTTTTACATCGTTCCCTGGGGCCTGTTTCATAAACAACAAATCTACAATTCACAATTTACTATTACAATTCACAGACGCTACATATTTCTGTTCTATAAACAACAAATTAACAATTGTAGGAAACACCTCAAACATTTTCTGCAGTGTCCTAAAATAGAGCGGTGATCTTTAACAATTGGTCAGTGAACTAAATAATGACGGCCAATTACCGCGCCCACATTTTCATAGTGTTAGACAGAGTTGGGAAGAACTTTTAAAACCTTTGAGAACTCTGATGCCGCCGACATTATATGAATATAATTAATAAAGAATGAAATAAGGCGTTGTCCACCCGCATATCTTGGCATTGTATGTGGCATCCACTTGGCACCCCTTCTAGTTGGCAGTGGAACGTGCATCCTTTGTTCCCTCATGATTTTCGATGAAACATTAGCAATATTGTTAGTCATAAGAATATCTTAGAACTATATATATGAAACGTCCAAATAGCTGCGCCATATTGGTTGACAACAATGGATAGATAGGTTTCGAAGTTTGCCGACCACTTTTATAATATTGTAGGCTGGGCAATGAAAAATATTACTGTGAACAATACTTCATCGCGTGAACTCAAGAATAATAAGGGAATAGATAGTTGTGATAATCATATCTCAATAAAATTATACCTATACACATAACACTTATTTTTAGAATGGGTAACAACTCTGAATGACAATTAATTAATGACCTATGATTAATTTGACACTTGAAGTTTTATATTGGCACAGCGCCGAAAAACCATAGTGTGGGCATAGATTTCTATAATTTAACTATATAATGTGTAGTATTCACTTAGTTACAAATATATTTACAAATGCATGGTTCGAAATTAATATATAAAAAACTACCATCTCATGCTCTCCCAAACTCCCTTTCATTTCCAAAATAGTAGGCCCACTTAATTACTATGTGTAGATTAATGGCATGCTTATGCATAAGGAAATGAAGTATAGTTTACTTATTTATGGACAAATCATAAATAAAAAATGACGGTAGTGAAAGTTCAAAGTTCGTAAAATATGACTGTTAATAATTTTAATTATTAATTGCTGAGAATAAAACTATCTGCAAAGAATTTATAAAATCACAATTCTCAGTTAAATTGATAATAAGTTCGTCATGTTTTGTGTTTTAAATTTTTCTGATTTAAATTATCACATTATTTTAACATTTTGTACTATATTTATTCTACTACACACTTTTTATCAATATATATGTACTACCAATATTACAATTTCTCTTGAATTTGTCGATAAATGACAATATAATATTTTAATGGCAGTATTTATAATAATAATAATTCAATAAATAATTATTTTCAAAAGTTTTAATTTTTTTTAATATATCTAAATATTAATAATTGGTAACATTAAAAAAATACATATATTTAAATATAAAAATAAATATTATAAAATACTTTCGTTTTCAAAATTATTTTTTATATATTTTTGATATAAATGTAATTTTTTGATAAAGCTATGTAATTATTATTAAAAATATGTATTTTTACTAGTTAAAATTATAAAGTCGTTATCAATAGGCTATATTAAATTTTATTAAAAAATTTAAAAACGAAATCAATTATTCTTAAATAATTTTCTGGTTACTGACAGTCATATCTCCCAGTAAATTTATTCTGCAAATAACAAGGGAATTCCTAGATTTGTTACATTGGAATGTGTTTTATGAAACGCAACGTCTGTAAAGTGTCTGTAATCGGGGCAAATTTATATGTAATTGTAAATTGTGGATATGTTGTTTATGAAACAGAATCGTCAGTAAATTTGTAGAATTGTTGATTGTAATATGTAATTGTGGTTTATGAAACAGGCCCCTGCTTAAAACTAACTTTCTGAAGAACTCGCCCATAAATTATCTTAGGAAAAAGTGGTGAATATATGTTTAAAAAATGTGTATTAGTAAAGTTACATACATAATATATGTTTTATATTATGACAAAACTGATTTTTATTTAAAAAACTGCAATCATTTTTCACCACCCTTTTCCAACATATTTTTGTTATATTCACAGACATGCTAATAAACAAAAAAGTGCTATTATAGTATACAGTATGACACAGCTTTTAATCGCCAACTGGGTGAGTGCAGTGCTGGTGCGGCCTGCATTATTTGATGTTGAACATAATTTTTAAAATTTTCCAGCATTATGCGTTTTTTCATACTTCCTAGCGTTATTTTTTTGCTATTGATTTTCAAAAAAATATCTTCATGGTCCTGGGCTGGTAAGACCTATTAAACTGTCAGATTTGTAACTGTAATGTTTTTGTAATCTATTACTATTACAGTT
>JAUZND010044756.1:0-20401 GCA_034780555.1 Coelogynopora nodosa | reverse complement strand
GAAAAATCAATAAATGATCGATTACTAACATTGGAATATATTTGATCTAATTATAAGTAGGAAAATCGAACTCACTGTGACCTTGAATTAGTAGGAAACGAACTCAACTTGGTCCAAATCGGTCATATTAGCAAAAAAACCAATACTCGGTTCTGATTGGCTGAAAATCGCTAAATTGGCTGAAAATGTCCAAATATCAAATTTTAAATATATTTATATATTTTTTTTTTAATTTTGGGGGGTAGGGGGGTATAAATTTTTGGGGAAGTATGTGTCATGATCTATTTTTAGCCATGACTCATAAATCTATTTATAAGTGAGTCAGAATCCACTCTTCCTATACTACTGATAGCCTCATCGACACACGCCAAATCGGAGAAAAAAAGGTATCTCCACGACACATGCAATGGTTAACTTGATGCATCAACTACACAATGGCGCAGATGAAGGTAATGCTGCTCGTCTTTTACTTATTGACTTTAGTAAAGGATTCGATAGAATCGACATAATCATCCTTATTAGAAAGCTTGTAGATCTCGAAGTACCCTTTTACCTAGAGCGCTGGACAGCTACATTTCTCACAAATAGATACCAGACGGTAACATACCAATGAACAACGTCAACTCGCCTCGCAACGCACGCAGGAGTCCCGCAAGATATAATCACTGGACCACTAGCCTTCCTGGTAATGATAAACGACCTCCAAGCTCACATCAAATACATCGATGACAGTTCTGTCGTAAAGATTGTCAAAGCACCACCATACTCTACAATACAACAAAAAGCTGATTATATTTCTGAATGGAGTGAAGACAATCACGTGAAATTAAACACAAAAAAGACCTTGGAGTTGAGAATTTCATTCTCGACTACAGCACAAGTTTGGGTTCATAATCAACGATACACTCACTTAGTCGCATCACGTTGATATACTATCAAAGAAATACGCCAAACGTATGTACTTCCTTCGTATGCTCAAAAGAGCACGCACACCTTCAAATGAAATTATCGACGTGTACAAGGCCATAATTAGGTTTATATTGGAATATGGAGCCTCAGTATGGAACTGAGATCACTCAGGCCCAAAGCGCCATTTTGGAAAATTTACAGAAAAGGGTTCTTTCAATTATCTCTCCATACATCAGTTACGCCGAAGCTCTCAAGAACCACGATATTCCAACTTTAGCCTATCGTAGACAGACTCTCGCAACCAGAATTTCCAAACGTATGGTGGACAGCAAAGAGATATCCGGACATCCTCCAGCCTTACCACGCCACACCACAGAACTCAGAAAACGCCGCCAATTTAAATTCAAGGCACGCACAGCCCATTATCAAAAAAGCTTCATTCTATCAGAAGCCCGGAAATATTAACTGTGTTTTAACTTTTTAATTTTGTCTCGTACATGAGGTTTGCCTATTGTAGTACCTATGTACTTATAGATATATTTTTGATAATTTTGATTGTAAATTGACAGTCAAACCCTCGGGTTTCGTTAATTCACAAATATAAATATTATCTTAAAAAGTAAATTTAATGTTTTCAATTTAAATGTTTGCATATTAATTTAATATATTTTTCATTAAATTATTGTTATATAAAATAAAATTCCCTGAAAAGCGAAACAAGTTGGGGAAAAATTTAGTTTATATTAATTTTTTCTATTATTATGATTAGAAACAACATATTTAACATATTATGATGCTGTTCATTTTATGTGACTGTCTAAATATATTAGCTAGACATATCCATTATTCAGCAGGTAATGAATTTTAAGCTGTAGCCTATCCTAATTTTTTTTAAATTATTGTTTTTTAATTCCTGACATTTGAGTTGTTAAAGAGTTGTAAGATTGCATTAGTTAAACATAACTGTGTAACTTCAAATTGTTCCAATTTGTTTGCCGATGAAAAGATTAATAATTAACTGTTAATTCAGTTTGGGACACAATTACCGCCATAATTAAAAAATATCCTAGTTCCGTTAATGGGAGATAATTATAATTAGCTAAACGATTAAAGATTATATAGACTGATTGCGTTTTTATCATGAACTTATTCTTGTAAATGATTAAAGGTCACCAAAACTTTTTTTATGTTAGAGTTTCACTTATAAGACTTGACATGTTTTAAATCTGTATTTGATTATTCGGTATGGGAAGTCAGGTTACTGTTTGTATATTTAAATTTGTTATACATTTTAGATATATTATTAGATATATACATTATACAGTTAGTTTATTATTACTTTTCAATCATTCTTTTTCAGTCATTCAACTGCTGCGCGTGCAGGAGTGGAAAGTTTAACGAAAAGTCTCGCCGTTGAGTGGGCTCCAAATGGTGTCACAATTAATGCCATTGCTCCGGTCAGTTATGTTCATCTCCGCAGAATTGGGCCAATTTTAGATAGTAAATTGATATTTTTGAAATTTCTGTTTACAAATCTTACAGATACTAGTGTGTGTATGTGTGTGACTTTTATAAATTTGAATGTTCTTCTATAAGGTTGTGTGCTATAAAAAGAACATATTTAATTGTATAATTTTGTTTTCGTCATTTATAACAGAGTAAAGTGTGTTCTAGTTAATGCTATGTTGGATATGTAAACACATCTGATGTAGTAATTATAATTGTTAAGAATAATTTACTTCTTGCCAATGATATTATAAGATTATAGTCGAATTAAAGGGCCGCGCAGTCAGCTTTTTATAATAAAACATGATACATGATAATATTTACATCCGACATAATAATTTGATACTATATATATATTATGTTGAAGCTGCTACAATAATACCAAATAATGATATTTATGATCGTATATGATATATTATGATTGTATATGATAAATTATGAACTAATTGAAAATTTTATTTACACTTTTTATTAAATACACTAAATTAAAAACTATGAAGTTTTTTTAAAATCAAGTTTATATGATTTTGAACTAACGATCATATTTATTGTAGAACGGTTTTTTTTGTTTTTTCTATTTGTATTGAACATGCCTAACGCGCAACGAATGCATGAAACTGAATTATAAACTACTACTATATATGTCAAGATTGTATGTCAATATTCGCTCGCATTATACGCCGTCTGTTTATTTTTAATGATGCCGCCCATCCTAAGTAAAACATTTGTTTCCGCCCCTGCACGATACATACAAACACAACAGGTGACGCATAATATGGTGTATAACATTTATTATAAATTAACTATAACATTTATTTTTATTTACATTAATTAAAATGATGTTTCTAAATAATCAAATACAAAACGCAAAGCCTTTCGCCGTCGCATGCTCGGCTTCACGGGACGTTACTCTAAATACTGGATAAAACATTTATGAAGTGATAAAAATGAAACGTGGTGAGAAAAATGTTAAGAAACTTTTAAGAAAATTAAGCAATTAAGTTACTTACAAAAGTTACCCCCCCCCACTAAATTTACGAAACCTATGTTGGTATCTATTATCAGCATTCCAAAATTTCACAGAAAATTATATTTCATTTACGATTTCAAATTATTGTTGACTAGTGTAGTATGTTTCACTAATAACTATATAAGCAATAAAATACAATAAAGATTAAATAGAAATGATGCAGGAAAATTTAAGAAAGAAAAGTGTTAGATCTAGTTGATTACTTACAATATATTTTCAATATTTTATTCTAGGAACAACTCCTAATTTTGCATTCTTTAATTTTGTTTGTTTCAGGGTGTGATATATTCAGAAACAGCTGTAGCTAATTATGGTGAAACAGGCAAAGAAATGTTCATCAACACTGCAAAAGAAATTCCTATGAAACGATTGGGAAAGCCTGAAGAGGTATGTGCTAATAAATGTACTAGGTATTATGCACTAATGTATATATATATATATCGAAGTATGTACTAAGGTATTTTCTAAGTATTATGTAATAATAATGATGTAATGTAGATAATAAGATATGTACTTAATGTTATCAAAATATATATATATGTATTGATTTTCGAATTGTTCGTGGAAAATCTTAATTTTTGAAACATGTTAAATTGCCTCTCTCTCCACCACATTTGGAGTAATACAACAAAAAATACCATTTCGCTTTACCAAAGGGACACAAGCCAGGCCAGCTAAAGGTAGACCTATAACCTCTTCTTGCGATACGATTGTTGGACATCTAGTACACAGGGGTACAGGTTCGGGAAATCGGGAAAAAGTCGGGAATTTCCGTTTTTGTTTTCCCGGCCTTGAAAAGGTCGGGAAAATAGACATTTTAGTGGAAAGGTCGGGAAAAAGTCGGGAATTTAAGACCAACATTTTTATTTTTGTCTAGGCTTTATTTAACACGATCTCTATAATTTAGAGATCGTGAAGCTTTTATGAAGACCAATACTTAAGAAAGGGATTTCTTTACTCTCAGTAATTCAAATATGAATAATAATTGTTGATGTTTTGAACAAAGCCATTGTCAAATTTCTATACATGAATTGTAAAGAGGTTTTTCTTTTCTATTTGAAATAAATTTGTTATCTTTTGATTTCAACATTGCTTTTGTTGGGAAATTTTCGGACTTTATTCTATATTAATTTCTTTACAAATATGATTTCCATTTTTATATATTATTTAATAGTGATAAAACAACTTAGCAATCGTTTATTTTTTTAATAAAAAAGTAAAACTTTTACAAAGTGTAAATGTTAAGAAATTTTAAAGTATTAGTGACATCAATAGATATGATCTTAAAACAAATTAATTGAAAGAGTCCAGTCCCCATATTTATGGTTAATTTATTGTTACTATTTTTGTAAATCATTCATGTTTCCCAAAAAATGGAAATATTGTGTACTAATTATGGAGGATTAAAATGTGTGATAAAAATGTATTTTTAATTTACGCTGCTGGATATGTATTTAAATGTGTTTAATGCTTTGAAAATTCATTTATAACTTTAAACAATATTTTCGTTATTATTTTTGTAATAAAATAATCTGGAAGATATAATTAACTTAGTATAATTTTATGTAATTGCGTAAGAATAATACAAAAAACATCTACTAAACCGAAGTGAATATTTTAGGGAGATTTCACATATCCATTTTGAGAACATTTTATTAAAAAGGAGATACCAATATTTTCCAATCATTTAATTCATATATTTTTTTAAAATTTGATGTGATAAATAATCGATATACAAATATTTTGTTATACTCGTATTTTTATTTTTGCCATTTTATTTATTAATACTACTAAACATAACACTAAGATATTATACTACACTGCTATGTTCGTATATAATGTCCAATATATGATAACAATGATTACAGCTGTTATACTCGTTGCAGCCAGAAAGGATTAATTAAAGTACAGTAGTCCCCCTCTGCAGCGGCCACCCCTAATGCAAAGGGAAGTTGGCCGTTAGAGAGGGGTGGCCGCTGTAGAGAGGTTTTGCTGTAAATGTTTTTTTTTATTTACATATATGTAGTAACTGTGTATTAAAACCTATGTTAAGCTTAGTTGAATAGTATTTTGTCATTGCCTTTTATACGTATAAAATAAGCTAACCAATTGAAATATTTCCAAAATGCATAGTTTATTTAACACATAGGTAATTACATTACATACATGTTGAGTGTACGTATTAAACACAATAGATACACAAGTGAATATATATGTTCCAAAATGTCAGTGTCAACGAAATTGTGTGCCATCACGTGACATGTTAATCATGTTTTGTGAAAAAGTCTGTTACCTTTGACTGCATATTTTTTTTCTTCAAGTGAAGTGTTTTAAATTCACTTTGAAGGTAAAGAATAGCCTTGACACAGTCATTGTGTTCCGAATCAACAGCCCTGTCGAGTAATCGATCCAAATGGTCATGGCAGTCTTTCCATGGAAGCAAGGGGATTGGATCAGGAAGTAGTACATCTTCTTCATCGTCTGTTGAGCCTTCAGGCTCGTCCGTAGATTTGACCGCGTCCAAAAAATCCTTTTCCCAAGAATCAGATGCAGTGAATGAAGTGACAATGTCGCAGTCAATGTTGTTAAAATCAACAAGTGAAGAACCATTGAGTAATGAAGAGAAGTCATCAGAATCGCTGTTGGCCTCAATGTCATGAAGGTGATTCTCATGAAAATCAATAAATCCACATTTAGCGAAGCACTTTTGAATAGTTTTGCTATCAACATTGTCCCAAGCAGTAAGCAACCAATTAATGGCATGGAGAACATTCACTGTTCGGGCAACATCAGATGCTTTTTCTGCAGCATCCATCTTGCAGAGAACAAAACGCAGAAGTTGTTTCCGGTAGTGCAGTTTTGTGGCCTGGATAATTCCTGAGTCACATGGCTGAAGGTGCGACGTTGTATTAGGTGGCAAGAAAACAATCTTTACATGAGATTGTTCAACAGGCGGGTGTGAGCTACAATTGTCCATGAAGAGAAGAATTTTTTTGTTGCATCCTTCATTTTAGAATTGACCTTCTGAAGCCATTTCGTAAATATATCGGACGTCATCCATGCCTTTTTATTGCTCGTATACAGGTCATAAAACAGTCTACTTTGTGTGGCTGAAAAACAACGTGGCTTAGCTGACTTACCAATAATGAGTGGTTGCAGTTTATCGCCTGAAGCAGATGCAGTTAAGAGAACTGTAATACACTCTTTTGACTGTTTTCCGCCTTTACAAGTATCTCCTTTCACAACAAGCGAACGTGAGGGAAGTGTCCTGTAAAACAAGCCTGTTTCGTCGCAGTTATAAATTGTATCAGGTGCGTAACCTTCACAAATGCTTTCAAGACGCTTTTTCCATTCGTCGACAGTGGCTTCTTTGACATCTGCGCCTTCTCCACTAAGAACTGACTGATTAATTGAATGACGCTGTTGGAATCGATACAGCCATCCATTACTTGCAGTGAAATCGGTACACCCTGGCAATTCTGCTGCTAACAAACTAGCTTTTTCTTGCAAAAGTTTTCCGGTGATCGGAATTACCGGAATATGCTTTGATCGAGCCAAGCAAAACCATTCCCAGACTTTATCATTCAAATTTGCGTAAAGCTGTTTGTGGGGCTTGAAAACACATTGCTTAGAATTAAATTCCCTTTTTTCCCAACACGAGAGGATGGTCACTTTTTGACTGACAATGTTATTTACTTGAGTTTTTCCTATTTTAAATTCAGCTGCAATTGCTCGTGATGATGTCCCTGCACTGGACATTTTTATCACTTTGACCTTTTCTTCTAATGTTAACATTTTCCATTTTGATGCCATGTTTATGTTTACAATTTAGAATTAAGAAAAATATGGCACTGCCTTGAATAAAACAATCTACAAATACGAAACGAGTAGACAGCCGTTCTTGTTGCCTCGAGTGTCCAATCAATAATTTCTCTACATTACAAAACAATCACAAAAAACTTAATATTTAATATAATATTAAGCTGCGTCAAGCAATTTAAAAAAATTACAAATCATCATATTAATATTCAGACACAAGGTAAAACAAAATTTTACTAATAAAGAATTTTTATTTTTGTTTTCTGTGTCATAAATCATAGTCGGGTAAAGAATAGAATGATGATTGAATTCTAATGATAAACAATAAAGATGGCTCTAAATTAAGTACATTTTTAAAATTTATTTATATTTAATTTTGACAAAAGAAACAGTTACACAGTAGTAAATAATGAGTTTACAATCAAGTCAATCAGAGTGCTGTCAGAAGAATTTGTTTTGAAGGAATTCGTTTAGGTTTTACAAATTGTGATTAATTATTATTGCTTTAGTTGAAATCACCGTTTTACATACACAAAGTGGCCAATTTTATACTTGAAAACATTAAAAAGTTTAATATTCAATTGAGGAAAACATCTTCACAAAAAATTTGGACAATATTAGTTAATATTTGATAAAATAAAAGTTGTGTCAAACTACGGATTATTAAAATAATAACATGCTTTAGAAGATGTTATGTTTTTTAGCCACTTGAGGAAATACCATCAATCTACAGAATAATTATTTAAATTATTTAGATAACTCTGAAATGTAACATTGTTTAGGTTGATTGAAACTATTTTCCTAGGACACCCTAGACAAGCCAGACCCCTACTCGAGCCCCACTGGTACCCAGCTAGACCCCACCATGACGATCACCTGGAGATGTCGGACAATGTTGACCAGCTCCCGGGTGGAGTAGGGGTACTGGATCTGGCCCTCGTCGGCCAACTGTCTCAGCTCTCCGAACAACTCGGCCAGCCGTTGCAGTGTGCTGTGCGGGACCTGAGGACCATAGCGCTGCAGCATGCCCACCTCGGAGACCAGGTCCGGGTTGTCCACTGCGTGGCAGCTGAACACGTCGCCTGACAGGGGTATTGAATGGTAGTATACAATATTGAATATGCCATTTAGTGGATAGTAGAAATTATTCCCGTGATCATTGCAATACAGGCAGATGACCTTATCTTCCAGCAGGATGGGGCACCACCACATTAATGTTCATTGGTGGTACGTTAGTGGTTGTATGCAGATTTTCCGGAAGCTTGAATTAGAGAGAAAAACCCGGGTCGCCTTACTTCACCCCATGTGACTTTGGGGTCTTAAAAGATAGGTATATAATCGAATTCTCGTAACAGAATCTAAATCACAAATGGCACTGAGAGAGATTGGCAGAGATTTGTGCCAAACAGTGCTGTGTGCCGATCTGCCCGGTCCAGAATCAACGAGTGCATTATAGTAATCTCATAAATTTAAGGAACTATCATTGATAAACATATTTCTAATTGTTCTTTGTTTACCTCACTGTATTTAATTTCATAATTATTAAATACATAATTGTTTAATTATAACATGCATGTAAAAATTAGTTTATTGCATGCATGCATATGTAATAAATACTTTATAAAAATGTTATATTTTTTGTTGCGTTACTTTACAAACACCCTGTATTGCATAATAACAGGTATACTGTAAAATAGCTATAATTATATTATATTACTACGATAATTAATTATAATTCTACCCTAGAAAAAAATATTCAAGGTATAAGCTAATACAATATTTTTATATATTTATAATATGGAGTAGTTTTTCCTGGCTAATAAATATTGTATATTAATATAATATTATATATATATTTGGTAAAATAAAAAACATAAACTTATAATGCATACTACGAGATATCAGCTTAGATAAAAATTAATTGAATGAAGAAAGAAGATAACCATGAATATAATTAATTTAACGGTTATGTACTGAAATACTAGAATTTGTAATCAGTCCAATCGAATCTAACATTTTAAATACACAATAAAACAAGTCATGAATGTGAAAATGTTAAAATTCAAACCGTGAAAGAGGAAGTGAAAATCAGGGACGAGTCATGTAAAAGTGCATCAGGCAAAATAACTGTAGTTGTTTTGTATATTCTAAAATAGGTTGGAATTAAAGATACCAAAATATACAAAAAAACCTGGATATAAATTTAATATTAACAATTCATTATTTAAAAGCGCAGAGAAAGGTAGAAAATAAATTATTATGAACATAAATGCTGTTAAACAAAGAGAAAGACTACTCTGTCTAACAAACAAAATTAAATATTAGTAAAAGCATATCTTTATAAATCCCTATATTTAGTTAGTTGATACACTTTCATAAAATATTAAAACCAATGTCAATTTCTAGTGGTTCATAACATTTTAAGCATTACTTTTACGAATTACATACTATTAAATACATTAGTATAACATGAATAAAGTGAAAGTATCACAACACTAACCTAATATAGGGAGTCAAAGGGTTATCTTTGACAGTTATAGTTTAGGTTTCATAACTGGCCAAAACTAGCTTGCTAAAGTCTATTTTAGCTAATTTATCATATTAACCTTTTAGTTAGTTAAGGCGTTTACGGAGATATTATGTTTTAACTTTGGAAACTATAATTTACTCATTGTACATATTAATAATTATATATTATTATTACAATCAAGCAAAGTTGTTGAATTTTATTTTATATATTAATAATTATTATTGTTTTCTAATATTCGATTTTGATAGATTTCATACTTGACGAATAATTCAATTAAAAATTTATTTTAATTTCCTTAACTTCAAACTGCTTGAAATAATAATGGGATGATTCGATATTTGGATTAAAAAGGGGCTCTTGTTAGCTTACCCATCGCCCCGAAGAAATCGTTTCCCAGGAACGGGAATCCGGGTCGATTTGCCAGGAATATCATTCGAAAGTCAGGATGAGTAATCAAAACTTCTGATGGATTATTGCTATGAGTACCGGCTGTTGGAGAGAAAAAAGTGTTAAACATTAGCTATAATAATATAAAACAATTTTATTTACAAAATTAACTTAAGAATATTACAAAATGCTTATTAATAATAATATTATTATTATCAAAATATTTCTAAATATAAATCAGAACAGCGTTTCATCGAAAACCTGATTATAACGAAGATACATCTATGACCTGGTTAATATGCCATTGTTTTAATTAAATTGATCTACTTTGACAACAAAGATAATAAAATAGTTATAACTCTGGAGAGATAAAATACAATAACACATAAAGTTCAAAATATATAAGTAAGATTCATTTCAATGTAATTTTCAAGTCTAGTTGGGGACTACAACAGTACACATTTTTAATAAGTTTAATCAGTTTACAAAAACAAATTTAATGGGTTGCACCCTTATAGCACGCCGTATTAATATGTTGTCAAATATTATATTAAATGAAACAAATATATTCATATATATATACAATTACATCAACATATTAAGCAAAAATTGCGTCTAAAGTTAACCAAGTAATGCGTCATAAACAAATCTAAACATAGATTTACTATTTACACTTTAAATGCATATTATAAAACGTGATAACCTAGCCTTATTATAATAAATGAATAAACAACCACTTGTATATTAAAAGGTTCCACTTTTTAATTCTAAAAAATAGTTTACACTACACATATCAGGGAAACCTGCATCAAGACTCAACCATACCAGGCAGGATCCTGCGTCCATCTGCCAGCTCCATCTGTCCAGCGGCCACCAGTGACTTGAGGGCCGAGGTGACGTGAGTGGGCGCCTTGTCCGCCTCATCTACCACCAGAGCATGACCCATAGTGATCGCGCGCACCAAGGGAGAGTCCTCATAGACCAGGGCGCCGTCACGCACGTTGGGCTGTAGGGTCAGCGCCTGAACGGTTGTGTCTCTAGTGAAGTGGATGCAGAAGACTAGACAGCGAATTAGTGGACTAGATAAGATGTAAACACGAGAAAGAGAGGCCCAATTTTGATTATCGGTAACTCACATGTTTGGAAAAAAGTTGAATGGACTACAACACTGGACGACAGTCACTGGTGACAAGAGATAAGATACGAAAAACATAAAATGCTTTTACGTTTCAAAACTGGAATTGTGTGTTATTATGCTCTATTATTTGCTATTGTATATGTTTATGCTCTTATATAATATTGTGTTAGTACCAATTAATATTAGTGAGAAAAATAGACAATTTATCAATATGACTAACTATTGATTGATGAAAATAATTAATAGAAGTGCCTATCACGTTATTATTTAGCTTTAACTACAGATTATAATGTAGATAAGTATATAAAGTTCACATTTTTAATGATGAACACAATAATATGACTTAAAACGATTAGCTATATTATATTGATTATTAGGCAAGTGAATGTTTAAGAAAGAAAATAGATTACTTACATAAGACTAGTTCTATTAATTACCACCTTAGAACACGAATAACTCAAATTACAGTTAGTGACGTCATTTTAAAATATAGTACTTGACTCTCTTTTTTGACATGTTTTGCGTCGACAAAACGACACCCCCTAAAGTTGAGTACAGCATGTATGTTATTTGCGCATAGAAACCAGTAAGCTTGGAACCAAACAGACTTTCAATTTTTCTTGTCTATTGCAAGATGAACCGGAACTGAGGGTTAAATCTCCGCTAATATAATCGAATTTCTAACCATAAAATATTGACTTTCGGTCCAACACTAACCTGTGCAACTGGACGTATTCTCTGGGCTTGTTGAGCAGGTGTAGGAAGCGGTCGACAATCTTGTTCTTACCCACACCCTGATTGCCCACGAGCAGCAGGTGCGAGCCCAGCAGCCAGTCCTTGAGCATCTCCTCCAGGCAGACCAAGTGGCCCACACTGTCGTAGAAGAGGACGTCCGGAATCTTCATCTCGTGGCGCACCGGATCCAACTGGGTCGATACCCGCCCGATCTGCAGACGACCATCGTGTCGTTCGCCTGAAGAGGGCAGATAGAGCAGAGAAAATTTAATTCAAATTCGATTCTCATAACATTTCTAGTGATAATATTAGTTCGCTATTTCTATTTAAATGTATTTATTTTATTGCGTAGTTTATGACTTTAAAATTGAAAATTTTGAATAAACGTTTATTGATTCACATTTACCATCTAAACAATTTTAAAACAAACTACGACTTTGATGAGGTTCCAATCAATTTTCAATACTCATTGAATAGTTTAAATTTGAATTGAAGGCAAAAAATGTCATTCGCTTGAAAATAGAACTGCAAATGAAAGCATTACTAGTAAAAAGCTAGTATACTGCTTCTAGGTTTAATATTGATATTTGTCCTATCAATAATCAATCTAACTAATGATTACCAAAAGATTGTTAGAAAATAAATACTACAAAGTAAACTAGTAACTGCATGTCTATAATTATTCACATAAAATAAATAAAAAGTACAAATTAATAATATAATAATGTACTTCAATAAAAGACTTTACTTCATTTATTTACTTGATAAAAGGATAACTCAACATATCCCTTACATATAGGAAGTTCTCTTGGCTTGGCTTCATTTCCTTCAAGACTGACCAACCCTTCTTCTTCTAGTGATTGATGCAACGCATTTTGTACAAGTTTTGGAAGAAATCTAATAACAAATACAATTTAGCTTAATAAAATATGGAACACCTTGAAAAGAAAATTATTGAATTAAACATAATATTTAATTACGTGAAAATATTGTAAAAAGTTGAATATCCAAATATCGCCGTTTTTTGTTCATATTACAATAACCAGGGGTACGTACGAACTGCATTACTAATAATTATAACCTTAATAACAAAATGACATTAAAGGATACACCAATGACAGTAACATATAATTATAACCCAATTAATAGAAGCGTATTTTGTAATAGATATTATATATTCGTACATTACTATATTCATTTACAAATCAAACAGAATATACCAAAAAGGTAGTACATAATTCTAAATGATAAAAACTTGGATGTTATTAATTGCCAAATATAATTTTATAAACGTTGATTATTCTATAGAGAAATATGAAAACACTTTTTATCAGATTATTAAACAACGTACATTTAATGCTACACATAATTTATGTGTTTTCTTAATAATATTCTATACTCTTTAATACGCATTTAACATGAATATTGTGCAACTTATTAAACCCCAAATACTACAACTCACTTTGACAAGCAGGCTCGATGAATGGCGGTATCGATCGATTCTTCCGGGTATGCAGAAAGGTGACGAGCAATATGGATAACTTGACGAGTGGACAAATTACCCGCCAAAGATTGCAGCTGGAGTGATTACATAAGAATAAGTAAGTATACCTGAGTTGAGTGTTATAATAATGTGAAGCAGCATTGAAAGAAATGGAAAATAATATGACATTAAAATTTGTCTTCTGAAATGTATCCGACGTTTATTGTAATTATATAATTTTAATTTAGAAATACAATAAAAAGTTAATTTAACAACAACAATTTTTGTTCAAATATTAATTTAAGTAATTAAAAAATAGTTATGTAGGGATTGATATTTTAATTAAAATTTGTGGAATATAAATATTAACTATAGAGAAAATACGTTTATATATTTTGTATTACTGGATATCGAGAAGAGACGAAATGATACATAAAATTTTAATTTCCATAACAATTATATGTAACAGGTTTTATTTGTATAAAAACGATTCCCATATTTTAGACATTTTGATTTAATTAGATGCTTAAAAAACATTTATTTTAAAATTTATAGGTACGTAATTAATGGTGACATTTTTTCAGTATATTAAAATAGAAATCGACTGCTGCAAAAGATATATATTATACTATAATTTAAGCTGACTAATGTGCAACTTATAATGGAAATATATTGATTATATTATTATTAATGAAAAAACTCATTTGGAATTCATTTCTCATTGTTAACCCTGCATATGACGTCACAAGTCGAAAACCCACCGTTGGATCCTGGGAGGCCCTCAGCTTGTGTACATATCCCATAAGCGAATCCGCTTTGTCGGCCGGCCACTGCGGGACCAACCGGCCCAGCAGAGTTCTCTCCTCCCCAATGGCCAGTGCCGGGAGCGGGTGGTAGAGGAAGCTGGCCAGCAGTTCTGTCGTGAGCCAACCGCTACTGGGGCTGGTGGCGGTACTTCCGACAGAAGACGAGGTCTGAGGTGTGGGAGGCTCCGCCAGGGCCACTATGCGAAACCGGGGGTCAATACGTAGGACACCTCTGCAGTGGGGGGGGGGGGGGGGCGGCATTCGGTGACGTCAGCTGTCAGGATTGATATATTATGCACAGAATGGTGACACAACAAGTGTTCAGTTTGACATCTTCGAAATATTATACTTTACTTAAAACTGTTATACAGCGTTTTCGAGTTTTTTTACTAAATTTATTAAAAAGGTTTGTAAAGTCTAAACACAATCCTATTCAATATCTAGATAAGTTATGCATACAGTTGTGCAAAACAGTCTTTTTAAGAAGATTTTAGACAATCGAAACATGCTTTATTTACATGTTTTACTTTATAGTAGATACTAATCAACATTATATTATATTAGTATATATAACAACCCAACAGAAGGCTATCAATCAATAGTGAAATAGAAAAAGGTGTTTATTAAACGGTACGAACCAAAAATATAATTGGAAAGGCTAGCAATAATTTCCTCCAGTTTTCGAGAACTATTCGCGACGGTTTCTAATAATCCCTTAACTTTCGTTTTAGGGATGCAAGGAAACCAAATTATTAGATTTTTGATAGACAAAACATTAATTATATATATAAATAATAAATTAATAATAAATTAATATAATACATTGTATATCTTATAAATATATTAAACAAGAAGTATAACATAAGAATAAAAATATACGGATAATATATATTAAAAAATGAAATATATTATAATGATATTATATAAACTCATGCATTAATTATTTTTAACGTCTACATTTAAAAATTTATTTTTATTAATTTGATTACTAATTTTAGTATCATAAAATAATATATACCCAAAATGTCACCCTTACCAAGAATTCAAGAAAAAACATATTTTTTCGTAACATTTCCCAGACATTCAAGATATAATTCTTATGGCCAATCATTTTGTTTTAGGATTCTTAATTTTTCGCCCCAAAATTCGAGGACTGCTACCAACCTACCCTATAATCATAGGGCAACATTCCCGGCTCACCTGGCTTCCATCTCCTCCTGACTGAACCCGGTCTCCGCGCGTATCCTGTCGTAGGCCTGATGGCTCACTAAACGACTCCCATCGTACAGCGCTAACTCGCGGTGATCAATCAATCTGGACAGCACCGCCAACGTCCCACTATTGACCCGGTGCACCCCATCGAGCAGGGCGAGCTCCCCGGCCAATGCCGCCCGCACCAGGGAGCTCTGTCGCCAGGCGGTGTCCCCGGTGTCGGCGCGGGTGTAGCGCGACTGGAGCAGATCCCGGGAGGACATGTCCGTGTAGAGGGTCACCGGGTGCACAGTGTAGCCGAGCCGGCGTGCCAACTCGGTCACCAGGATCGACTTACCGCAGCCCTGCAGGTTGGAGGAGTTAGGTTTAGGCAGCGATAGAGTTGGAGCAGTGAGGGATAGGTCTACACGATAGAGTTGAAAATATTCGTTTTGACAAATGGACTCTGCCTTGTATGTTGTGAGGATAGTTAAAATCTGGTTTCCATTAAACGCAATCGCCAGTCGCTGAGCTCAACATTTTCACGGTAGTATTATTTTTATGAAATTCGCGATTTTGCTGACTGTCATATTTGATTAATGGTCTATACAAAATATTATAATTTATTTGATCTCCAGTATGTATTTACATGCCATAAATGCCCGTTAAATATTTAGTGTGCTTGTACTGTAGCAACACTTACCTTTATTATAGTGTACAATATTTCACTTTAATTATTTAATAAATTTTACGATAATTAGGTAGATAAAATGAGGTAAATAAAAATGATTCTGCTACAGGTGGATCTTAAAATGAAGATTTTGTTAGTATACAAAGTGAAGGTGAATTGGAGCTCTAGTTGGAAGAGGATGACCTGCTCAATATCAAGAAAGATCAACTGAAATGGAATAGCAGGCCGATGCAGGGTAACATATATTGTACGTTTAGCTAGTAGACTCAATATGCAGTGAAAAACAATTGAAAGAAACTTTCTAACTTCTGTATATAGATGATACTTTTGATTAAGTTGTTGACTACACCAATGCATATGCTCAGTCTAGTACTGCAACGGGTGGCTGATAAAAACTTCTGGAATCACATGGACTTTATTGACATACATTTTTATTGGATACTTACTGTTCATTGGCATTTACCAATCCTGCCATGAAAGTCATGAGTCTCTATAGTCATATGAATACTGTCGATAGATTTGAAGCGTACGATGCCTGTTATGGAAATTCAAATGAAATGATGAGAGGTGAGGGACAAGCTTGAAGTCTTCAATGAGATTCAAAAGCATTTTATATTATATAGATTCAGAACTTAGTACATTCAGTACAGTCAGAATGGTGGTAGGCCTACCTGGTGTAGCCGCGCTCAAGCTACACCAACTCAACGTTGTCACCTCTACAAATTCAGGAAACAAGTGAACGTTGGTTCCTTGCGTCTGCAAGACTCATTCAGGCAAAGAAAGTTTTATATAACGCAACAAATTCAACACCAGTGATCATCGAATTTATTTACTAACCTTGGGCCCCATGACACAAAAGTCACCAACAGAATGTGAAATCAAGAAATCTGTCAACTGAGACTCCATGTAATCGGTGGTGACGAATCCCGACTCTAGGTTTGATGCACTCTTTTCTGCTGCTACCGGTAATGGATTATTGCCAATTGGTACCTATAGTACAAATAGAAGGGAAAAAAGAATTCTTATATTAATATTTCAAAGCATGAAGAATGGATTTACAGGTAATCATAGTGAAAACAAAAATAATAATAAACTATATTTCAGTCAATTCATACAGAACGATAACTATTAATGAATAAAATTCATTTTTTAAAACTAGGACTACAAATTACATCAGCCGACATCACTTCCCATAAAATAGTATAGCTTAGATACAACATGTTAAAAAAACAGAGATATTATGCGGCTAGCTTACTTGTATTGTGTATTGATTAGCGCCTGCTTCAAGCTGCACAGAAGCGGTCACTTGATCCTCTGAAGGAGTCACTGATTGTGCCCGCAGACGGCTGAGAGGGGTGTCGAGGACTTCGAATTTCTTTAATAAAAAATAATTTGGTTATGTAGAGTTTTACACCCGTCATTTCTTTATTATCATTAAAAGTTTGTTTTACTCGAAAAAAAATTTAAATAGTGTATAAGTTTTAATTAAACATGTTAACATGAAAATTACAATTGCGTTAAGTTAAATGCTGTGTTATTTGAGACAAATCAATTTAAACTCCCTTTCCTTATGTTGTGGATCATCGTCGTAGTGTCTTACATTCAACATTTTACAGTTTAGTTCGGTGTATTCCAGGTATAATGATTTAGATAGACTGTTACTATTAAATGTATAGGTAGAATTCCCTTTAATAAACTAAGCAATTATCATTATTAATTAATAACTGATTCCATAAAATTGCATAAAGTTACTTATCTGTTGAGTGTTAAGCTGAATAGTCCGCAGCTATAGTTATTGAAAATACATAAACAGTATGATTCTTTTTATAATGTATTTCAATATTTATATAACGTGCCTAATATAAAACAAGATTAATATAAATAGTTAACGTTAGAGCCAAATAAAATTAGTTTTTAATTGAATTAAACATAATAACATAAAATGAAATATAACAATAAAAAAGGTTGCATAACACAAAAACCATAAGTCTATTAGTCATAACCTTTCTAACAATGATTTATATTATTATTGAAATATTATGTACAATATATTATATTATTAATAATTGATGTTAAATTATTATGATCACCTTCAAGAGCCCTTCAACTTGATCGACGCCTTCTTTGCCCAAAAGAGATCGGTACGGATAGACACGACTAAGCAGCATACTGCTGGGAAGCTTCGGACAAGCATTCTATAGAGAACAAATCAAATTAAAATAGCATTAATTGAAATGAAATGAAAGTAAGTTAAAATAAGAAAACTGAATCACTCGCCAAAATGCTGAAAATTAGGGGAAGTTGATCCACAGGAAAATCTGGAATGCCAAGAGTTTGCGATTCCTCGGTTTGAATAGCATGAGCAAATGACAGCAACTGCATCAGTCTAAAATCAAGAAAATACATACTTGAATAACTGTAAGTCTGTAACAGTAGAATACTATGTATGAGTGCTTTTATCTTTGGATGGGTTAAATAACAGTGGTCCGGAAAGAGTTAAAATTGATTTTGACAAAACACTAAACACAAACTTACCTTTCGGGCTCTACACGTCTGTATTTCTCTTGAAAATTAGCTAACGTTTCCTAAAACAAGAAATAAAATACTGCTTTCTTAAATAAAATGATTCACACACTGACTGCATATATATATTTCCATTATAATATAATCAGAGACAGTAATAATGTAATAATCAATTTCTGGAAAAGGAAGGATCAGTTCGAGACATAATATTATAACTAATATTTAAATTATTACAAAGTTTAAAAGAAGTTTAAAAATAATACAAAATGGCATATTGTATTACGTAACTTTCAACGCTTTTTAGAAAAAGTACGGACAAAATGATGAAAAATAATCGTTATCAATAATTGTTGTTACGTGTCATTTTCTTTTAAAAAATTTTTTCTGACAGTCAATGTTATATTAGTAAAATAATATATTATCTTATTTAATTTTCATATTTAAAAAAACTCCATTATTGATATATGTCCATGTATTATACTGTCAGAATACTAAAATATTACGACAAAATCATTTTATACTTAATAATTATAAACAAATCATATTGGTTTGACCGAGTCACATTGAGTTGTAACCAACTTCCTGATCCATATCTAACATAAATAATATAGTCATATTGTTTTATTTATATTTTAAGTTATTGCATTTACTACTTTAAAAAGTAAAAAGTAAAAAGGATCATTATAGCAAAACACTGGCTCGCTTTATAAGGAAACGAGCAAAACAATTAGCTAGAACTAGTTAATTAATACCATTTTTACATGACAATATAAAAATGTAACTCTAATGTCCTTGACTATATCTCATTTTCATTGACTTTTCCCATGACATTCTTGGCCAATACAATGGTCACATTTCTAGAAATACCAGTCGCTTTTGAAAGCAAAACTTATTTAGCCCAAGGATGAAGGGGGGGGGTCAAATTCACCCACTATCAGTAAATCTAAGTAGTTAAATATTCTCCACTAATTTAGTACATAAGGGTGTGTTTTTTTACGACGATTCTAAATATACAATTTGTTCTCTAATCAAATGCTCGGATAGCTGGCACAAGGACGCGAGGTGGTGTCAAACCACATGGGCCGGTTGGCATGCACCCACCGCATAGGCAGCTGTACTGGTGTCCCGCGCCTGAAAGCGCGATCTCAAAGGAGGGTCGAGTGGATTCCCGCGGAACCGGGGGACAGGGAGACCCAGCGCGATCACACGGAACTGGTCACTGCACCGGATCAGTTTCCAGTCGGAGAGTTGCTGGGGGCTGTATCTAGTGGAAGATACAGAGAGAAGCGGTTGGACCACAAGACAGTGCACAAGAAAGTACAACTGGTATCGATGAAACCTTTTTATCATGACATAACTTTTGACTGATATTGGTAGAATTTAAAAAAAAATTCTCCTAGATTAAAAGCGACATATTATTATGTCAGTATATAAAAAGACATGTTCCTTGATATTATTATCAAGGAACATGACTTTTTACTTCAAAATACAAACTATTCAAATTTATAAAACAAGCAGCATGAATAAATAGTAGCAATAGTCTAGTGGGATTTCTGGAAAATGTACATGTTAGGGACATTTTGGGGTAGAAGTTGGGAACCAGACTTTTTAACATAATTCAAGTATGCTGATTCCGATAAACCCGGTTCCCAA
>JAUZND010044745.1:0-20403 GCA_034780555.1 Coelogynopora nodosa | reverse complement strand
AACACCCCCCCCCCCCCCCCCCCCCTCTATCTATATCTGTATGTACTGCCTTACATGAGAGGGGGGGGGAGTACAGTGTATCCAGGCAGCTATCTATAAGGCCACACAGGCATTATAAACTTGACAATTGAAAACTAAATATTATTGTCTGTTCGCCGTTAGTTCTCAACGATGTTTCGGGTCGCATTTTATCAAGAGAAAATTTGGTAATATGCAACAGTTGAAACAGTATCCCTACTTTTTATTGATTTTCATGAGCTAATAGGTTTATTCGGTATAATATATAATATTATTAGAATTGTAGAATTGTGTAAACTCAGCACTGTGGCGTGCTATTGTATGTACTGTAGTTTAAAAGGCAATTAACTTAACAGCTCCCTTCCCATTTAATGATATTATAAATAGATAACCGAAATTTAATTTCAAATATTGTTAATTAAATAATTATATTTAACTCCCGTATTTTATGATGAAGATATCTCGTGAAATGAGTTTTCTTATTAATAGACTGTCCAACATAACGAGATTAAACATAATAATCGAAGTATTTTAAACTTTTAAAATGTACAATGTTTATATACATATAGATTAATGGAACAGAATCAGCGAATGAAAACCACAAACTGATAACCACAACAATATTATCCTCACTTTAATACTACATATTAAATATTAACTCGATATCATTTTCATCAATTATTTTACATCACTATAACGCATTTGTAATACCAGAACAATATAATATCTCCTTAGTAACATCAAGATATATATCAGTGCTTTATCAAAGATAAAAAAATACTTTCACTACTCGCCCACCCGCCTTTTACTGCACTTTATAAAAAGACAGAATGCACGGAGTTTAAAAAAAAGTATTTAAAAAAAGCAATTATTATCCTATCAATAAATTGTCGCATACGGAACGTTCATATTAAGAGACAACCTATTTTTAGTTCCAAACATCATAAGACATGTTTTCCTATTCTTCTTTTTCTTATTATTCGATTACCATGGCAATCTGCGTGTGCTAGTAAAACGGCTAGTGAATTCAGTTTCTACATGCGGTAAACTCCGCGTACAAAGTATAGAATAAGATATAAATAGTAACCAGCGTGGAAGCTGTAGCTAATAAGGCCGTTATTAACTAACTAACATCAATGCATATTCATGCACATCGGAAGGGAAATGAGGGAATTCCAACCTACACACACCAATCATGGAAAAATAAAAGCAAAAAAATTAAAGGAAACAATCGTGGAAAATTAATTAAAATCTAAAAAAAAACTTCAAACACAAAATTAGCGAACCTGAGGTTTAAAATGGATGTTTTCTAAAACACTTCATAGATACTTGTGCGGCAAATACTTTATAGACTTTCAAAATGATAAAAACCGAGTAATAATGTGTTTTCTCCAACCCTGGCTTATGGTGCAGCAGTATTATGATTATTACACTGCCATGGTTTCGCACAATAATTCATCCCGTACATTACATGTAGGGTCAATACAACCCCCCCCCCCCCCCATCCCTCCAGAACCCTCACATGCCATCCTTGGGGTACTGCTGCAGTGTGACCCTGCGACACTCGTCCACCGACAGCGGCCCATTCGGCTCGGCCGAGATGCCCATCCCACGGACCCGCTTCCTGCTGGGGATGCTGCCCAGCGCCCCCCCGCCACCGCCACCCACGCCCCCGCCTGGCCGAGTGGCGAAGGGTGAGGAGGGCGCGTTGAACACCGACTTGTACTTGTCCAGTTGACTAGTCAGCTCCTGTGGGCGTGGGCGGGCGTTGCAAGAGGTTTGAGGAATTTTTAGGGTTTTCAAATTTATAAATTTATAAAAGACATAAATTTTCGTCATTTTGACAGGTGTAATATTATATTATTTCCAAAATTTCTCAAATTCATTAAACTGCACGATATATCCCCACGAATCTATGAAATCTCCCACATCTATAGAACACCCCCATATGCCTAAAATTCATTAAATACGTAAAATTGATAAAATTTGAATAAAAATTGTCACATTCCGTAAGGGCTTTTTTTAGGAAACTAAATATTTGTAAATAATTTTATCGATTGTCAAATTATGGAAAATAGGGCAATTTTATAGATTCTTGGAGGTTTCATAGATTTGTGGGGGTTCTTAGCAGAATTAAATTTTAGAACGATAACCACGATTGATTTTTAGTAGTAAACTAAGGGTTAATTCGACTCCCACCCTCACACACACACCTGGATTCGAAAGTCCTTGACCGAGAGTTCCGCGGTCAGTTGGCTGATCAAATCGTCCCTGCCCCGCAGCATCTTCTGCAGGTCAACGAGGGAGCCCATCCTTGCCTCGTCACCCGCCGTGTCGTCAGCCACCGGGGACGGTGGAGACTGTTCGCCGGTGATCGCGAGCTCCGACAGCGACGGCGGCGACGACGGCGGGGTACTGTCTAGGCTCGGCGTACTGGAGGCTGGTTGGCTAGCCACGGTTAAGGAAGAGTGCTGCTACTGGCTGCTTGCTTCAGCTGTTGAGTTTTGCTCCGAATGGTGTTGCTTGGTCCAGGCGTTCGCCAAACTGCGATCAATAAGCAATCTAACAGTTACTTAATTGCTCTAGATTAACGAATATATATGTATGACAATAGATATTGATTTCTTTCTCTCTCACTCCTAGATGTACAATCTAACATAATCCTGCTATAAATGATGGTTACGAAAACGATGAGTCATACACCAGTTTCGCGAGGCAAGTCGAGGCTAGAGAATCATTTCAGCAGTTGTTCGCATCCTAAATAGGCTAATTATGTTGAAAGTTAATATAATTAATTTTCTCATAATAAAATAAGTCATTTATTTAACGATAACATAAATAAACATATAATTTTACTACGATTTTAATGGTTCAAAATAAAATGTTATCTGATAAACTTTTCATTGTTAAAAAGGGTTTGATTAATGCCTATTTAGGTTTTGCGCAACTGCCATATAAATTATTTTGCCTCGCAAAACCGTGTATGACAAATCTTTCTCACAACCGTCTTGAGGCACAGATTGCATATCTAGGTATAAATAAGATATACGAAAAATCGATGTATGTATCATATGTGTATGACAATTACAGATAGCCCATGTAACCCTATTCTATTTGTTCTGGCGTATTTATTGTTTGTCTATAATTATAGATGTATCTTATACAATTAAATTATGCTAATTGTACAATATATTAAATTGGTTTGTTTATAAGACTCATAAATTCTACTGAATTTCTGAACGCTATTTGGTTAAGCTAAACGCCAAATATGGTAGTATAAATAGCATTAGGAATACTGACTATTTCAGCTTCAATACAAGCAGCACGTCAATCTTAATTTCCTCTATATACAATTATTATAAAATCCATTGTTTGATGCACACTCTGGGAGTTAATTAAATTATCAACAGCACTGAGAAACGCCTTTATGTAAGCTATTGATAATATATAATCATTTATTATCGATAAAATATGACAAAGGAAGATTTATAGAACGTTTCAAAACACAACAATGGATATTAAACTACAAACTAGAATATATGTATAACTTTCACCCAAAATAATATATAAAAGTACATAGATTTATTGTGCGCGTTTCCTATATACTCCTTGTGAATAAGTGAAAATGATAATAAGAAAGCTGTATAGATAGTCACTTTAAGAAATGGTCGAATGAAAACACCACACACTAAATAAAATGCGCAGAATAAATAAAATATTGACTGGAAAAGTAACCATTTTTGTAGACATGATCATATCGCCAAAAAAGAAATTTCAATAAAACTATATTAAATGTGGCACTATAGTAATTTACCACAAACAACCTCATGATTTCTGTCAACTGCTGATATACGATTGAAACCGACATTTTTTACTTGACTTAACTTTCATTAACTATAGGAACCAATATTAATGGTTTACAATATATATTAAATTTGTTTTTGCTATGTTCACCATACCTGCCCATAATAAAATTCAAAATTAATTATTATATATATGTAATATATATATATTATATGCAAAATTAATAACTGATGGCATCCTGGCGAGCTTGTAGCTTAGCTTATCATGTCAAACTGATGTTTTACCCGCGTGGGTTATATTAATTCACAAAATTCGATTAATAAAATCAATTAAATTTCGATTACATGATCAAATATCGATTGATTTTTTCAATAAATTTCGACAAATTTAAATGTGCACAAAAAAATATATGTAACCGTAATTCTATTTTTATACACTTATGATTACTAAATATCAAACTTCTATGGATATCACTAAACACAAAACTCAAAGAAGAAATGAATATGTATACAAAATTATAGTTTTTTATAACAATTTTTAACATTTTAAAATTGAGAAAATGTCAAATAAGGAAATAAAGTGTTTGACAGTTAAAAATTAACTCTCTAAATAGAGTACTCCAATCCCCGCCAATTACTAGTATTTAGATAAAAATCGCATTCATTGACATGTCTCTTACATTCTTGGTGTTATTAACCATTGCAACTTTGTTTAATCTGCCATTCAACTACACAAAAATGCGTGATGTGACTTATGTACACCTGGTGTTTTATCACCCATATAAATATCCATCATTTCAGAGTCTTACATGAGTTGTGACTCGTTGACCGACCTTAAACTTACTATGCAGAGCATAAAATAAAATAATAAAAGAGACACCTGATACATGTACTTAGACAATTTTATTATACACCAGAAAGGCAACACTTCAATGTTGGGCTGCACTATAAAGTAACGCTTACTTCCACTGTGTTAATATTAATTATACAAGATTATTGTACTGCGGCATAGTTTATGGTAATAAAAAATTGACTTTCACATAGGCAATCGACAATAGTTTATAGTCAGATAGGCGATACTGTTGATAGTAAGCGGAAAGGTCAGCCACAAAATATAGAGCAAAACTACTCTGCACCATTACTAGAAAACAACAAAAAAGCTTACTTAACATTTACCTAAAATTGACAATAGCTATAAACCTGGTCTCCTGGAATTACTCAGATATCTACCTGTCCTGAGTTTGATGCTGTGTAGGAGAGGGTACTGTAAGTACCAGTATATATACTATCAGGACAGTTTCTGTGCGAATAAATAATGGATAAATTAGTCATACAACCAAACACTACAACGTATGATGTGTCGAAACATTTTGAATAACAATAAAACAACTGCCACTTAACTTAGAAAGAAGTGTTGGATAGTCAAATCATCCCTTCAAAACATGGGACCCAATGTGTCAAAAATATTATTTAATAATAGGAACAAAACATGTTCCCTATCCTATTTGATATTTTTTTGTTTTAACTGAATTTCCGTTCTTAGAATATTAAAAATAAAAGGTTGCTAGAAAAATTCCAAAGAAGATTCCGTACGTATAGAACAACGAACAGTCAACGTCCCCATAAAGACACACCTGAAATCGATCAAGTAGGTTACACCGACTTTCGCGTTGTCAAAGAAAGTTTCTAATAGAACGCGGCAAAGCCGGGAAGGTCTGGTGGGTCTGGGGTCTAGCCCCCAGCGAGTTCCAGGGGCAAAGTCTCCGGTGGCGGAGTTACGGGGACATAGCCTCCCGGAAATTAATTTAGTTAATAAAACTGTAAATAGGCCCACATATCACCTACAATTTTCATGAAATCAATTCATAGACATATCTAATTGTTTGATATAGTATAAAACTACTTAATAATAGTTAATAATAGTTGTAAGTAGTAATTAAAAATTTAAATACAACATATTAAATGAATTTCACTCAATTAGTATTGAATAGAGAGTGTCAATTTTACAAAATATTTGCAGATCCATATGCGATATCACGGTCGTGGCGGTATTTAAGCATATTTCAGGTATATATACTTTATATATATATATTATAAAATTGTAAGAACGGCAATCAAGATAAAATTATTTTATCACTTAAAATACTTCCTAATAATCATTAATAAAATAAACATTTGATCATGTTTATGACCAATCATGTTTATGACCATAATCTATAAAACAGTTAGTGGAATTTGTTGCAATTCTATTTTAGATTTTTTGGCACGTTGGTTCTCTTTTTGATCTGATCCAAATGACCAACAGTTTTGGGGAATAGGGTTTCTTGATCGTAATGTCTATTTATAGTAGCTCTGAAAACAGTTGGTACTGTTATCTGGCGTTTTCTTTTTAAGCAGCCTCACTTAGGGAGGAAAAACTTGACTGTGAATATTCTGTTATATCATTAAACTGTATGAATAACTATATTTATAAGTCTATAACAAACTGTTCAGGGTGAAATAGTTGATATAACAAACTATCACCAAAAGATAACATTCAACAGCAGAAAATACGTTCCAATTGTCAGTTTGACTTGTTCGCCAATGTAAAGTCGATTTAGCAATGACGGAAGTGTCACATAAAATTAATTATGACACCCTTTGTGGTGTATTGTTGGCTATAGCCAAACAGTTTCATCCTAGTAAGTATATCATAAGTTTTAATAATCACGTTATGTGGGTCGGACTAATCATGTTATGTAGGTCGCTAGAATATTATAGGTCAGACTAATCACGTTATGTAGGTCGCTAGAACATAACTAAGTAAAAAGTAACAAAATATAACTTACATTGGCAAGATAAGTTAATAATATTGTCTATGTAACTTGAAATTTTAAAAAAATCTGAAAATGTAAATATCTGGTATTAATGAAAATGGTTAGGTTAATTTGAAGGTTTTTAATTATTCTCGTTGTTCATTATTTAATCATTGATTAAAATATCCATGAACATTTGAAAGATGTATATATAATGTATTCAAGTATGACTAAAAATTGAAATAAATGTATAGATTAAATAAATTTAAAAAAAGATAAAATATACGTATAGATTTTTAAACACTAGTAATAGACTGCAAATATATTTTAAAATAAAAAATATAAATTCCGTAGGTTATCTTTATAAGGAAGCAAATAATTGTTTTGAAATTCAATAGATGTTCCATATATAATATAGAATTTGTTAATGTAAAATTCCATAATTTTGGCAGAATTTCAAACAAAATGTTGAAGAAGTACTGTATTGGAAATCAGCAAATCGTTAAATGTGTGAAACTTCTACTGATGTGTATTTTTTAACAATAGGACCTACGATTATTTTGTTAATAAATAACATTAATAACAATAATATTACTGATTCCCACATATGTACATAAATATAAAAAATACATTTCATAACTGAGAATTTTATACAGGTATCATGTACAAGTAAATGTCATACAAAAAACATATATTGTAGCACTTGTATATAATGTAAATCTAAGTGCCTAGCTATCACTCATTATGAATACAGTTTTGGCACAAGTGAGTGGCCTGACCGTGTTCACAGCACACGGTTTGGTGGCACGTAGAACATGGCTGTCTGCTCCTTCGGTTTATATGTCTTGGACATAGAAAGCAAACATTTCGTTGATTTGTAGCAGGCACTGGTGGAGGAGGTGGTGGTGGTCTTTCATAGCCGAACGCCAATAGACACCGAAGAACATCTTCCTTTGGGTACTGGTTGTTGATGCGCAATTGGATGGTCTCTTCAGGCCAGTTCTTTTGCCAGCCGGGAGACAGGAAGCATTTTTTGCCAGACGGCTTCATCAGTGGGAATAAACGAGGTCTATTATGACGGTGCACAATGACCCAAGAGGTGTAAGCAGCGGTTTGGTTTAATACTCGCAGTGTCCGCATCGCATTTTTTTCACAGTGTATTATTTGGGTCGTCTCCACTAAATAATGAACGTTGCGGTCTGTCGGATAGCAGCTCGGTATAATAGCGTTACAACAACAAATAGCACGGTACAACACGAGTGAATCAAGTCATAATTATATGGCATAGGGCATATCAACTACAATGTAACAGAAGCCTGTGTACCTTATTCTCTAATTAGAAATAATTAACAGCAGACTATCTTTAACTTTTAATAACATAGAAATGTAATATAAACTTATAAATTATATATATATAATAACACCACATATTTTCAACATATATAAAAAATAATTGGCCCATGATTACTATATACGGTTTGAAAAATTAGGTCTAAAATAAAGTTTATACACGTGTTCACCACATATGCAATACTCAAAATAGAAAAATATATGCATTAGTTATTTTCTTTAAATTCAAGCTATATATAAATATTTCTTACAGAAAGCCGAAAAATTATACTATTAAAATAACTAGGCACACTATTCAAAACAAAAAGTTGGTTTGTGTCAATAATTAAAAATGAAAACACAATATACTAGTGTATATATATACCTTTTAGGATAAAACGGGGTCAAATAGAATATTTCTCCCATAATTTGGTTATATTATTAATATAATTTGAAGGCAAGATTAGAATATAGAGTTTAACTGGTGGAATATACATCTGTTATAATATGATTTCTAATCTTTCAGATAAATTCAAATAATATTAGTTACCTGTATTTAGCGATACGGATATTAACACACATAGTTTATAGCCCATTTTAAATATATCTTTATTTATAGTGATTTCAATTAAAATAAACAGGTGGGTATTATTTCATAAAATTAGAATTAGTGAAGACGATTAATAAACTTCTGAAATCCGATAAATTTTTATAATTAAATATTATTTTGTTATATATATATATATTATACACTTATACAAACATACGCCTTCAATTTATAAAATTATTCTATCTTTGTCACAGTTTATTAATAACAGTAAATAACCCGTATTCACATATTATCTAATTATCTCTTCAGTCAAAGTTTACAATATTTCTACTACATAGGTATACAATGAGGAAGGATACTAGTTAAAATGCCAACAGGCCAGATAAGATGTTATCTACTATTAAGTCTAAAAAACGCGCTATATATGGTACTACGCATGAGACTGGTGTTAGCGCTTTTCATCTCTCACACCACCCACCCATCCACTGGGAAGCAATTTACAGCTTATATAGTAGCCTACCTATATGGTCAGAGAGAGAATTGCACACCTGCAGATTGACTAAAGGTATTTAAGAAAGTTCAAGTCATTAATTAATTATTTATTTATCAAATAAACATACGCGCACATGCTAAAATTTAACGCATCTCTGATTCAAGAGAGTGTATTGCATTATTTTAGCGTGTAATTAAGGTTAGAGTGCTTTTATACAATAGACACGTGATATATGGCAGATATTAGTCTTTAATGTTAATTTACAAATAAAACATAGATTATCAGCATGTTAAACAACATTCTTAAAAAACCATGAGTGGCGACAAGAGGACAAAATTATTCGATTCGACGACAGTCGAACAATTACTTGTCTTTCTATATAGGCCTACTATACAACATTGAAACATTAATATATTTAGTGTGAACAGTGGAGAATATTGAGACGGGAGTTGTGTGACTGAAGTGGCTCTGGCTCTATAAAGACAATAAGACTCTAAAACTGACTTCTACTACTACTAGTAGGCTATAATACGTGACGCATTGTACAATGGTCACACCTACGAGACGATAAGAACTAATCAATATTTGATATATAGATATATGAAACAATCGAACCAGGTACATGCGTCGTACTATTATCAAAAACATGACGTAGCTACAATATATAAGGCCAGTGTAACGTTAAGCCAGAGAAGATAACAAGGAGGAAAATTCTAATATCAAGTTTTATTTATGCCGTGGAATTGTTAATTGTGGCTATATATATTGACAACATGTATGTATAGCAATTAAAGATAAACGATATGTCCATATAGAGGAGATAAATACTCAGAATCAATAAGACACAGAGTATGTATGTTACATAGAGTGTGATACACAATATGTTTAAAATCAGTATATATAGTTAGAATACACACATATATTGATATAGTTTTATAACATTTCATACTTAAAATATATTGAAATCAGATGTTTTTGTACTGATTGAAATGTTTCATAAAATTATTATTTTACTTATATATAAATTCCTTGATAAAGCGAAAGCAAAACGGAATCGGTTGGAATAATTGCCTTTATAATCATTTTATTAGATTCATTTTAGCATTTTACATGATAAATAATTCTATAAATAATATATATAATATATATATAAATAAATGTTCCATTTTTCGTATTAAATTTAATGAATATATTAATGATCCAAAATAAGATTATTTGAAGGTTTCTAATCGAGTATATAAATGAAAACACTTAAGAATATATTTCACAATGTTTTCTAACTGCGATAAATTATGCAGTTATAAAAAGTATTTAATTATAAATAGATCTATAAATAGAAATTGTATGTCAAATATATAATATCTCGTTAATAAATCAATAAACAAATCAATATTGTAAACAAATCTGGCTAAACTAATCATGTAAAATACTATATTTGTTTATATATTCAAATTAAGAAACTATATTTCACCTTAAGAAATCATTCCTACATTTCGAATAAATAATTATGATAACAAAATTTAATCTTTTTAACACTAAATTAAAAAAAGGAACTATATTATAAAATAATATATATAGCGCTCAGTTAGACTTCACAAAAAGGTATTTTGAACAGAACACACTAAAATAGTTGCAAAATAAACTAATAATTCTATGAATTGAATGAAAATAATCCCTGTCATTGTATATCCTATCCCATGACTACCGTTGCTATGAAATACACATTATAGGTCGCCATTTAACATTTTATTTTGTATACGAATAGATTGTATGGATGGCCAAGTTACGCAAACATAGATAGTTCGTGCCATACCATGTAATATATAGCTAATACACATAGAACATGTAAAGTGAAAATCAAGGCAAACATTGTCAATGAGATTTCAAGTCATGTAGGAATATATTGTCTCTTAACAAAGAACTCACATTGTTGACAAATGCTTGTCTTGATTTCTAGCTGAAAACTTCTCCTTATTAGTATACTAGTTCTTTCCTTTTTGTCAATGCAATGACTATAATACTCCCTTTATTCGAAATTTTATAATAGTTTCGTAACTTGATTTATCCTACTCGATCGATCGAAACCACTCAGTACTACATTATGTATTTTACAGAGTTTACGTTCCCAGTATCATACTTATGACGTGGTTAAGTAACAGAAACAATAAATTACAGTCTATAATATATGTTAGTCTCCTATATTATATATATACAATAGGTGTATTTGTAATATTTATGCACACCTTTTAGGTTCGCGTAACTTGTCGAAATGGTGTCACTCCGTCAAATTTGACTACACTCATCAGATTCAGCATGGATCCAGTATCTAGGTGTTCAGAGGTTTAAAATATACACAATATCAAATTCAACTGGATATGGTCCCCTAAAGTTCCTGACTATATTTTTGATAGTTTTCTCAAAGTCAACATATGCCAATGTATGGCTAATATTCAGAAGCCAATAGTATTACCTCAAAACATTGGCGTTTTGGAAAACAACACACACGGCAGTTCTGAGCAACCACAACGTGCTAATATCAGGATATTTGCTCAAGAACATAACAGAATATTTAGAAAATTTGACGGATAAAATCGCAACACACAAAAGTATACAATTGTGCCAGGTTTCATAGGGTAGAAAAGTAGATTTCAATGTTAGGACATTCTCCGTGAATCCGATCTGTCTACTAAGCCAAATTTTTCATATAACAGTGCAGCATTACTGAAACAACTACCAGATTTTAGTTAGAGTCGTCGAAACCCCCCTCCCCTCATCTACCATATACTCACAGTTGAAGGCAACTAACGATAGCAATGGCGGAGGTTAATAAATTGGTACTAATTATAATACAGGATATAATTTAGTCAGTTGCTTGTGTAAATATAGTTTAGCCCACATCAAAACTACGAAAGATATCTGGAATAAGTTTGACGACTTCATCATCTTTTTAACGCCTGTTTTGTGCATAAAACAAAAGACAACGTCAGCTTATTATATAATATTGACATCATCTATTTTCTGTAAACAGTCCGTTGTATATCTACTAAATGCAGTTAGCTGCGAGCCAGTTTATTTCCATCCTGGTCTGAATATGATTGATATAATCTACTACTATTATGAGCAAGAAAATTAGAAATAGTACAAATATAACACGATTATGTAAAAAACGGAATGACTTGCATTTTAACTGAAATGTTTTTAAAAACGATAAAAGCAACATAAGTAGTCTTATTTTTAAATGCTTTGAGTAGCACTAAATTATAATTAGTACTAAATTTACAAATTACATGACATTTCTGATATATATCAGTATATAAAATTGTTGTCAATAATAATATATTTATAAAAATACCAAAAATATTCCGAAGTAAATTAATTAAAAAAATTATTATAAATAGTAAAAAATATTCCTAAAAAATAAATTAAATTACTAATTAACAATAGTATGCAGATCTGCGAAATTTATGTTAATTATATGAATATTGTTTAGACTCCACTAGAAACAAATTGACCACATCATCATGACAACTGAACATGAGAACTAAATAAAAACTCCAGTAGGGTTAACATTCTACTTTATACTGGGGATAATAAGGAAAACAATTGAATAAGTAGAATTCTAGAAGTCCCTTACATATGCCAAACACAAGACGCAAAGGGCTTTAGACAGTGTCCCTGGGGGAAAATAATAGAAGCACAAATTAATTTTCGAACTGAGAAACCGAACCCAATTTTTTTTTAAAGTATCATTTATATTTATGTTACATTGCAAGTAACATATAGAACGTTATATGCACTAAAAATAGACTGTTGAGTATATCATCTACTAGAAATAGAAGTTTGAATGTTCAAAGTGTGAGTATATGAGCAGTTGCACAGAGTAATAATATAATATTGTCACTATGGCAAGACATAAATTCGTCATAAATTCAGTGTCCCATAAAAGGTGGTTGCTATGATATTTGTAGAAAGATCTCATAAATCCAGTGTCCCATAAAAGCTGGTTGTTAGGTATAATTTTAAATATAAGTAATAACAAAAATTGGAAACTAGTATTTATTTTATTTTGTTGATTCAGTTATTTTTGTAATACACCGTACATATTAATCAGAATAGTTTGTACAATCTCAAACATTACATTTCATAACAAAAATGTATAAAAACATGCAGAGGTCAAACAGTTTTTGAAAATGTCATATTGGTCAAAATAATATAGCTAATTCATAAATAAACATAGTGTAAAATAAAGAACATGACTAGTTATAGCATTTCAAAAAAAAAATTTAACACACATAATTCTATAATTCAATGTCTCCATCAAAATGAAATGGTAATACAATTTCTAGAATATCCAATATCTAGATTTTCAGTCACCAACTTTTAAGACCTTTACCCAATCTGTTTAATATTCTACACAAAATTTTCTCGATACACTTTGAAATAAAAATTATCATTTAATACTATTTAATATCAAGTAAAAAATAGATTTTAAACAGTAATTTTAAATCAATACATATATATATTGAATAAATTACTTTTTGAAAAATTAGAATTTATTTTTTTAATGACAAATTTATGTTTTAAATGTAATGCACTTTCTAAAGCTCATAACTGGTATAGTCAGTTTTAGTAAAGTGAATAATTAAATAGTTAAAACTGGCAAAAAAATTTAAATTAAAGATTTTTGATGAAATTAATTAATATCGATTTATTTTTTAATTGTATTTAATTTTGAATATCAATTTATAATTTGTCTATAATTGTGAAATTATAAGTGGTTTACCATGACTCAAGTAAAAACTCTATTATAGTAAAACAAAATTAATTTTCTATATTAAAAATTTACTATTTTATTAAACATAATTGATGTGAAATTTAAAAAAAAAAAGCTTGTACTTTCAAACAAGTTTTAGTAAATTTATATATATTATAATATATAATATGCAAATATAAATATTTATTCAGAAAAACTCAATGAGTCAACTTTGAAAACCGTATAAGTATGCTATAATTAATAGAGATTAATTAATTTATTATACCAACTATAAAAATACCCTAAAATAAACATGCAATAATCTTAATGGCAATAAATATAAACAGAATATAAGCTGTATTATGATAAAAACACATTAAAACATTATTTTTATTCATAAATATAATAACAATACTTGAATATTTTTTAAACTATACTGTACAATTTATATATTTTATTCAAATACAAAATAAAATTATTTAATATAATTAATAATTTTCTGGTAATATAGAATCCTCTTAATCACGAAGAGTCACACTCAGTTACAGTTGTTAATGATTATACATTTTATTATAATTATAAGAAATTATGAACTACATAAAACACTATAACATTTAATCGAAAAAAGCAAAAGATACAAATACATAATATCTATTTATTTAATATAGACTAATATATGATAATATGTTTTTAATAAAAATTCACTTTAATCTATTTTTCTTCTGATAGACAATTATTTTTTATACTATAAACATATCCAACAAGACAGGTTATAGTTAAAAACAAAACATGGGCTATTAATATTAATTACAACTGCATCTCATCAAAGGTATCTGCCTTCTATTCTCAAGTTGGAATTCACCTCTGAAATGTTAACCTTGAAAAATTTTGTAAACCTGTTAGCAGTCCATATTTCCCACAACCTGAAATAGGACTAAGATATCTCCATGGTGACAATATCTAGGTGAAAAAGCATGTAAATCTTTGGTAACAGTTATTTTGTACCCTCAGTAGGATTACTATGATGAAGTGTGGGCATGTGGACCCACTGTTTCCCTCCAATGACTGGAAAGCACACATAACTTCACCACCATAACTGTTTTGGGTGTGTGCAATATTTAACCCTGACCATACCATTTCTGGATAGGCTGAAATGGACAGATCTTGTAACTTGATGGCTAAGGCACTGTGCTATGCTAGAAGGTCTTAAAGTATAAGGAACCCACTAATTCTCATTCAACATAAAAAGGACATCCAATAACTCTTCAGGCCAGAATGAAAACTAAAGAACATTGGTTTGGTTGGTGGGCTCCATATGTCATCTTACATATTATAAAGTATCACTGCATTCCTATATCACTGACTCAGTATTACTTACATAACTAACACATAAATATCTCATTTTGTATACCACTTGAGCATGAGTATTAATACTTGTCGGTTTATACTTTCAATAAACAAATAAAATAAACCATATTCATATATAAATTCCAAGTACTCTAGTATAAAACCTGATATTGATTCAAAATAACATTCGAATAATACCAGTTACCTAACTGTGATAAAAATGATGCCAATATATCATATATGTACATTTTAGAATTTTATTTTTATAGATCACTTAAAAAAATTATTTACTTAAAAAATACTTTTTATTTACTTTTATGAATAAATTTTGATACATAGCAAATTAAAAAATAATTATTTATAACATTAAATATTTATTAAAAGCTTCTAACAGTAATATACAATGTGCCCAGAAGTCATGCCTTACAGGAAAAACTATATAATCTGTTATTATGTATCTCCCCTTGATTTTTTTTGTGGGGACATCTAAAGTCTGTTGTTTATAGTACACATCCCAGAAATAATGACAAACGTAAATAGAGAATTACTATTTAATTTGCCTATATCATCAGTGCTGAAATGTTACAGAATGGTGGAATATCCTTCTGAAAATGAATACAAAAGTGTGTTGACTTTCATGGTGAACAATATTAACATTTTGTTTAATAAATATAAAGTTTTGTGCATTTTTTCATATATAATTATATAAAAGTTTTAAAATAATAACATATCTTATATATTTTTCTATTGGGCATGACTTCTGGGTCACATTGTAGATTACAAAATATACTACATATAATATTAATACTTATATTTTCTGTTGTATATAACAATGTAATACAGTTTAATTAATTTACTATAATTAATCATAATAAATAGTTATATATAAATTAATATTTTTAATATTTAGGCAGCTAAATTATATTTTATTAATAAACATTTATATACATATATGAAAAGAAAAAAAACTAAAATTAATTAAATGATATATAATTAACCTATAATATAGGAAACAATTTTTTTCCATAATTTAGAAAATTAATTATATATATATTTAGTATATATAGTAATGACTATATGGATAGTATATTATAAAAGTATACTATGCTTATTAATAAAAATTATTTATATATTTTAAAATTATTATGGATAAAAATTGTGTACTTATAAATATTATAATATAAAAGTATATTATGTAAAAATGTTTTAGTAAGTAAATATTTGTAATTATTCTATAAAATAATAATTTTAAATAATACACTTTAAATATTGGTATTAGGTTTGTAGACTAAGCATCAGGTTTTATCCCAGATATCATTAAATTATTTAAAACCTGTATTAAGTTTTATATTAGGATACTTGGAATAAGTATTATATTTGTGACTGTGATATTGGAATATAGTTTTAACTATAACTAATAAATAATTATACTATGTCTGAATAAATACATGTTTTTAATTTTGATTTATATATATAGAATATATACTTAAACATTTTAAAATGCCAATAACTACATATTATGTTAATAGTAGCTTTTACTTATTTAATAAAATAATTAATGATTTTCATTTATTTTTGTTTCTTTAGTTTAAATAGTAATATACTTGCTTTTTATATAAATGTACTTAACAAACAAAATAATTTTACAATGATTAAAACCTATATATTGAGAGACTGGTTAAATAGGAATAAATATATATATAGAAGAAGAATATTTGGGTACTGTTGGTGATGTGCACATGTACATTTTTTAAAATTACATTTTTATAAAAATGTTTATCAATTGAATCTACTGATTTATTTAAAAATGTAGGCAGTTCCTCTAAATTACATCAAATTAATGGACATTAAATATCTGGTATCACTCTAATCTACTTTAACTAACTTTAATTTCAATATGTTCAATTATAACAACTTTGATTCCCTTCTATTCTTCTGTAATTTACTGTAGTTTAATTTCACTGTAAATTAAATTATGTATTTAGAGTTAGCATTTGTTTAATAAACACTCAGAGATGGATCAATATTAAGGGCTCTATTTCTGGAGAAGTTAGTAGTTTATGAAGTGAGCCCACTTCATTAATGACTCTAACAATATATGCTTTGTTTGTTATTTGTATTGACATCCTCTGTCTTGCACTTCACCCATTCATTGGCATTGTCATATCACTATCAGTAAAAAATGTAAGCATTTGATACAGTTTCATTCAAGAACTATCATTTCTACTTATTATAAATAAAATATACATATAAACAATATTACAATAACAACAATGATAACAAACAATATAAACAACCCCCCAATGGCAATAACATATTTTTGAATATGCCCTTCTATATTAGTTTAGGTACTTGGCATCAGCATTGGTTTTTGTGGAATTGGCATTAGGTTTTATGTCAGGTACTTGTCATAGGCATCGGTATTTTTGGAATCGGCGTCGGTTTTTACTTATACCCTATACTAGTGGAAGCCGGGAGGCCAAAGCCATAATTCCCCTGCCACTGTTCTGAAAATGTACTAAAATAGTAAAATTATATCCAAGACTAATAAATGTGTGTATAGTATAATTTAAAAGTATTTTAATTTCTATTTTAAGGCATACCTTTTGTTCAATATTTCATAGATCGTTTATGTAAAAATTTACGGCACAAAGCAAATTGCCAGTTATTTGAAATGATTACATGACGCAGAAGTTCATTATAAAGTATTTAATGAAACAAACAAACAAAATAATTGATTTTATAAACGTAATCAATTTTACACTAATTGAGTCAATTAAATAAATAAGTAGTAAATTTAAAATTAATCTTTTATTATTAAATCTAAAAATTTAGGATTGTATATAGTTTAAAAATTAGAATTGTTTGTATTTTTCGGGAGTTAATAACTTTTAATTTTATTTTATTTTATGAGTTTAAACTTAAGCATTTTACTGAGGTAAGAAAATAAAGGATAGTGTATGATAACAATAGTGCGAATAAAACGTACATGCTATATTGGAACATTGCAGAATATATAGGCGATATGGATAATAACGAAGAGTACAAGGCATAATGTGTAAATGTAGGACATAAAAAAGAGTAGTACATCTATTATGACTTTTTTGAAATTTTTTAAAATATATACAATATCAAAATGGAAAAAGAATTTGAAGTATAATTTTCAGTTTTCGAGTACAAAGCCATACTCCTCCATTTTACAACGCTAAAATGATTTCATATGTACTACTTAAGGATGTCAAAGAAAGTTTCGATAGTATGGTAGACAAAGGTATTGTCATTAATTAGACAACTGTCTACTTTAATGTACTTACATTAAATATAACTCTCATTATTATGGTACCAAAAAAGCAATAGGTAAGAATTTTGGAGATTATAAAATGTTTATCAATAAACACGCATATAAGGACCGACAACGAATTTGAATATCCACGAATTATTTCAGAAAGTAAAAAGAAATGAGTAGGCCTATTACTCTGAAATAGACCTCGAAGGCTCATTCTTACAATTGGAGCTTGATGAAGAAAGAAAACAAATTACAACGATAAGGACACCGTTTGGACAGTACAATTATAACAGGCTACCCTATATGGAATCACCTCCAGTCAGGAAATTTTGAAATATGTATCTTGTCGATTTTGAAAGACCTACCAGGAGTAGTGTCATACATGGACGACATTCTAGTTGTGGGTACGATTGAGACGAAACACAATGAAAGCACGAAGAAACTCAGGACAAAGTTCAATGATCACAATGTTCTCATCAACAACGGTCAATGTGTATATCGGCAAACTGAAATAGAATTATTGGGTCATATTTTTTCGAAAAATGGACTAAGTCCAAACAAGTCAGCAATGGAACAGATTAAATCGGCGAAGAATCCTGATGATAAAAAGGATCTCCAAAGCTGACTAGGCATTATTCAATTTTACCAACAACGGTCAATGTGTATATCGGCAAACTGAAAAAGAATTATTGGGTCATATTTTTTCGAAAAATTGACAAAGTCCAAACCAGTCAGCAATGGAACAGATTAAATCGGCGAAGAATCCTGATGATAAAAAGGATCTCCAAAGCTGACTAGGCATTTTTCAATTTTACAACAGTTTTGTCCAAAATTTAGCGACCAAACCCCCCCAATATTGTCATTTGAATAAAGATGTTCCGTTTGAATTTTGGTCAGTGGATCAATATAAGTCTCACAGAGTATAAGTCCGCTTTTGTTACAGCCATAACAATCCAAATGAACCAGTTGTTCTAACATGTCCATGTCCGGTAATTGACTTTTCTGAAATTCTAAAATACATAAAAAAATTAAAATGCCCATTATCATTTTTATTGGCCAGGCATGACCAAAGAGATTGAGAAAAAGGTCAAGAATTGCAATCAATGCTCCATGTAAAAACCAAAGTTTTCAAATAAGAATGAATGGGAAAGCTGGACTGATACACACTGTTCTTTTGAATGAGTTCATATTGATTTTGGTGAAATCATTGGTAAAACTTTCTTAGTCTTTGTAGATACCTTCTTAGGCTGGCCCGAAATCTACATTACACCAGCCATGAAAAGTGCCACTCTAAAAAGCTGTCTCAAAAATATCTTTTTAATAATCGGAATTTCGAAATATTCAGTTTCTAATAATGAACCTAGTCTTCTGACTCGTGATATTGAAGAATAGCTTTTTAACATTGGATGTCATCATATAACTTCACCAGAATACCACCCTAAAAGTAATGGTTTAGCGGAGAAGATTGTGCGCATATGCAAAGAATATGTACGAGTGAACAGATCACAAGATCTTAGTAATACAGCTGATCTATTCTTTATGAGTTATAGAAACATACTTCAATCCACCACTGGTTTTGGAGCATATATTCAAATAATTTGACACTATCATAGGAGTGACTGCTACAGTGATTTAAAGCAAATCAGAAGAGGTCACACAACACGCTCGTGATCTTTTCCAAACCATTGATGTACCATACGATAGTTTATCATATTTAAGCGTTCGAATTACAGTAAAGCACCAAATTAGCACTAATTAATTAGTTTCGACTAAAAAAAGCTTAGGAAAGTAAAAATTGCTAATTCCGTCATGTTTAAATATCTTTTATATATAATATGTTATTAATTATAGTATTCGATCACTCCACAAGTCAATTTCTTTATTTAGCGAAACAAGTCCCACAATAGAAGTAAACTTAGTATATGCTGTAACAATATTAAGTATATAATATTATAAAAATAAGTGCAAATCACTTACTATTCCCTCTTCCAGAGGCTGTGCTGGGGTACACTTGACTGACATCAAGGAA
>JAUZND010044734.1:0-20403 GCA_034780555.1 Coelogynopora nodosa | reverse complement strand
CACCACTAAACCACACCTCTTCGGTTATTAACCACAACTATCTCAACTAAACCACGCTACTTCGGTTATTAACCACACCTATCACCGCTAAACCACACCTCTTCGGTTATTATCCACAACTATCACTACTAAACCACACCTCTTCGGTTATTAACCACAACTATCACAACTAAACCACGCTACTTCGGTTAATAACCACACCTATTACCGCTAAATCTCACCACTTCGGTTATTAACCACAACTATCACCACTAAACCACACCTCTTCGGTTATTAACCACAACTATCTCAACTAAACCACGCTACTTCGGTTATTAACCACAACTATCACCACTAAACCACACCTCTTCGGTTATTAACCACACCTATCACCACTAAACCACACCACTTCGGTTATTAACCACAACTATCACCACTAAACCACACCTCTTCGGTTATTAACCACAACTATCACCACTAAACCACACCACTTCGGTTATTAACCACAACTATCTCCACTAAACCACACCTCTTCGGTTATTAACCACAACTATCACCACTAAACCACACCTCTTCGGTTATTAATCACAACTAAACCGCCCCACTTCAGCTATTAAACACAACTATCACTACTAAACCACACATCTTCGGTTATTAACCACAACTATCACTACTAAACCACACCTCTTCGGTTATTAACCACAACTATCACTACTAAACCACACTTCTTCGGTTATTATCCACAACTATCACTACTAAACCATACCTCTTCGGTTATTAACCACAACTATCACAACTAAACCACGCTACTTCGGTTATTAACCACAACTATCACAACTAAACCACACCTCTTCGGTTATTAACCACAACTATCACAACTAAATCACACCACTTCGGTTATTAACCACAACTAAACCGCACCACTTCGGTTATTAACCACAACTATCACAACTAAACCACACCATTTCGGTTATTAACCACAACTATCATAACTAAACCACACCTCTTCGGTTATTAATCACAACTAAACCACACCCCTTCGGCTATTAACCACAACTATCACCACTAAACCGTACCACTTTGGTTATTAACCACACCTCTCACCGCTAAAACACATCACTTCAGTTGATAATGGTGATCGAAATATATTCCACTACTAAATCCATATCAGATACATCATTGTGTTCTATTTAAAAATACACGATTTCTGAAATTTTTAATTTTGACATGATCTTTCAGATGCGATTTATTTTTGCTGCTTTGTGAAGCATGATTCCAGTTTTATTTTATACAATACGTTGTCGTTTAGCATGTTACCATCATTATCTCGCTTATTTTTGTTATTGTTATAATTTTATCTATGTCTGGATTACAAAAAGTGTTATGTATTAGAAAGAATAAAGAATGTGGACAATAATATATTGCTCAGGATATATTATATGTAAATGCTACAGTTCATAACTGTCAATTAAATGCTATATTATATAAGATAAGAGTTATTATGTCTCCGTGTTTTATTTATTTATTATTTTCCATACTTTTCAGCCTGATAACATGGACGACTTTCTACTCCAGGCTATAGAGAGTTGTTTGACTATCCTGTCGACACAGGAGGAATACGAGTTTTTGCTCGCCTTTGTTGAGGGGATTCAGCTGGCTGATGACACCGATGACATTGCCTCCCTGGAAATCTCTGCCTGTTCCACTGAAAGGAACTTTTTCAGAGAAGTTGTCCAGGACAACCCGGCGCCCAACTGCTCCCTAGAGAACATAGCCGAGGGCAGTCGGATGGTTGGCGTCGTCTGGAAGGTGGCTGAGCACCTCGATTGGTAGGTGGTGCCGCTTCAGTTAACTGAAGTATTACGTTTACAATACTATATTTAATAGATTATAGTCATATAGTTTTACATTGACAAAAGTGTGAACTATGTGAGTTAGAAATTAATTTTAAGTAATGGCTATAACTTTAATTTGATCCTGAAGTTGATACATACTTCTGTGTTGTATTTACTTACGTGATTAGACTTATTTTACCCTAAGTGTTTTTAATATTTCTAAATCTGGTGAGAGGTACAGAATCCGCCCTACCCTTATAACATCAATTGAAAACGGAGCCGTTGTGTTTTATTAAAAAAAATTGCCGTTTAGGAGGAAATATTTGTATCAAAAATTATTTTTTAGTATAATACACCTTTCTGCATTTTTTAAAAGTTGCAAAACTGAGGAGAGAGAGGCTAAAGTCCCTCGTCTACCCTGGCTCAGTGATCTCTGAACTGTTTATATGGACGAGAAGAATAATGTTCAGCCTACTAGAAACTGTTCGCAAATATTAACCGAACATTTTTTAGAAATAGAAGTATATTTGTGCACTGAACATGTTATGGCAAAAAAGTTATTATTTACAGAAATATTGACTTTTTTTATTAATTACTGTGAATAAACTATAATTAGATTTTTTTGTATGAAATATAGTTATGAAAAAATCACTACGTATCAAACAATTAATATCCGTAGATCAATGTTTTTTATTAGTGGAAAACCCCACCCTCCCTCCCTGGACCAAATTGAATATAGTAACAATCAACCTCTCCCTTTCTCTGTCTTCTTGCAAGGTTCCTATTTTACGTCTTCCATCGACGCTTTGGTTGGCCTGATCTCAAAGAAGATAATGGTTATTTGATTGTGACACTGCCAGAGGCTCAGGGAAAGTATCGGAGGTCCAGCAAAATTGAAGAACTTCGCTTCAAAGCTAAACTTGTGGATTCTCTGGATACACTTATTCTTTGGTAATTCTACAAAAATGGTGTTATTTATTAATTATGTTATTCCACTCTTTATATTTCAATAAGTTACTGCTCCTACTACTGAATGTAATATGTAATACTATATTTACTACATATAAACTTCTTACATATAGGCTACTATATTTGTCCGGTGCATTTTTTGCAACTTTTTGTATTCAACTTTTTCTTTATTCTGTAGGTTATATCACCAACCAGTTTCCATCATGGCCGTACGTATGTTTTCGTCAGCACTGCGACTTGGTAAGGCAAATTTGATTTTGGCAAGTGATTTCAAAGTGAAAAATAATTAATATTGAAACATGAAGTGAATTTCAATTAATTTGATCTATCTGTAATATAAATTTTAATTTTGTGTGATGTTGATTATGTAACGAATAATCTTTGTTATAATTAAATTGAATATGACATAAAAAATCATTTACACTAACAGTCTAGTTATATTTAAAATTCAAAGAATACAATAACACCTTCATCTAAGGATTTTTTTTCATTAATAGAATACATTTTGATTAAAATGATCAATAATCCTTGATCTTGATAAAGTATTCTTTCAGTAGTTTAGAACTGCAAATCTAGTTCGCATAGTTGGTTCATATAAAACTAATGGAATCTATACTGAAACCTGATTATATTAACATTGTTTCAAGGTTATTCAAATGTTGTCAGGAGGTAATAACCTATATTGTTTATTTATATTCTACAATATATAAATAGTAGTTTTTTCTAATATTATATCTATATTTATTAACACATAGTATTTAACAATTTTGTACAAACATTCTATTATTAGCTGATACATTTGATGATGTAAAATATTCATTTCCAAAAGTTTTCTATTGATAGACTGTTAAACTATTAATAATATTTATTATCGTTTAACTTTTTGATCTAAATGTATTAAACAATTGAGTATACCTTACTGAGAAGAAGTTTGGGTTTACTTTAGTGAAGCAGTGTTAGTTTAGTCACCAAAGTATTCGGTGTAAAAACATACCATAATAACACACCTTAACATCCATGAAGGTTACACTAAAAAAATACTTGAACAATAACATTTATTTACAAAAATTGATTCATTAAACCCCTGACCCCAGTAAAGACATGGTTAGGCAAAGAGAGTTGTTTATATTAATCTCTTGATTATCTTCTGTTTGTCCTTCAGGCTCCGGCAGTCCTGTCACTCGTCAACAGATCTCCAGTCACACAATGGAGTGGCTAAGAGAGCGTCTAACCACCCCCGATGAAGACCTCTTTGAATCTGTCAAGGTATGTTTTTTATGCAGAGTAGAAGATTTATTAAACTTTAACTTGAACTAAGATTTTATTATGCTCATATTATGATGCTCATATAACTATTTAAAAAAATACTTCAATATTTGTGATCACTTTAAAGAAATTATTACATGTTTAGATTTAGACTTAGTTTAGATTTAGTTTTCTTGTTTATTATTGATAGTTTTCATACATATATTTCTTACTATTTGATATATATTTTTAATGCATTTGTGTTTATACAAACTTTTTATAGAGTCATTTTCTTAAAAAATTTCAATAATTGTTTCACTGACATGTATATTTTGAAAATCCCCATACTATTGTAGAAAAATGTTGATTATATACATATCGAAAACTCTATTAACATTTTTTATGGACAATATATGAGTATTATGAACGATATCAATGGAAAGTAGCAGGTCTTTATTATATATTTTTATATTGTAATAGAATTGTATCTGTAGGTATTACATCGATGTAAGATGCTAAATAGCCAAATCCTCGCATAAACACCGCTTTAATATAATCTGCAGCTTCTTGGTTCGTCGCCGTAAACTCTTTCTATTCGTCTGTATTCTATAAATAATTGTAGGTATATAAAATTATTTATAATAAAAGTGAAACTTGTTGCGTTCTGCTAAAACTTTTGCAAAGAGATGACATCGACATTTTTAAATGAAGGTTAACATTTGTTTTCACTATTGCGCCTACATCACCCATTTTTATATCTTTCTCCAGAACAATTTTTCGCAAAACTATTCTTCCCACTACTTCTTATTTACTTACTATAGCTGGACATGTGCTTATTAAATGTTTCACTTTTCATATCTATATCTGAAATCATATTAATCATATACAATAGATACTGTTTTAATGTTCCAATATGTAAACTATTTCTTGCAAATGTCATCGATATTTTTTAATAATAATTTATTAATAATTAAGTAATAATTAAGTAATTCATTAATAGTAATTTTTATCTTAAGTAACGCTATCCACCCTTGTATCATGCGTCCAGGAGCTCCTCTTCCTGACCATTACCGACGTCTGGTCTCAGATCCGCGCATTCAGTGGCAGTCGGCTGGGCCCTCTCATCGAAAAGTTTACTCTGAATCAGACGCAAACCATTTTTGAGGAGCTCTGTCAGGTGCGATCACTCTGCTGTATGTTGCAGATTTATTTAAGTAGTATAGTGGCCAAAGATAGAGAATTGAGGTAGCTTTTATACCTGGGCCGTTGGGTATGAGAATTTAGAACAGCCGATAGAATGCCGATAGAATTACGAACATTGCAAAATGGCGCACAATAATGAATAATATTTCCATATTTGTTAAATAATACGTGCAATACACTATGTGATCGATAAAATAATAAGCGACTTTATTTAGCTATTTATATGTTTAAAAACGGACATTTATTTGCTGTTTCACTTTATACATAATGAACAACATAACAGAGTGAAATATGTTTTCGTTAATGAGCTCGATAAGTCGTCATCCCGATGTTTTCTGATATCTACTACTTCACATATCTGTCTTGCCTGTAAATGCAGGTTATTGAAATTATAGTGGTGAATAGCAACCAAATATATACCAAATACAATATTGGTTAAATACTAAAATACAGTTGAACTCTATGGTGTTAATGATTCGGCAATCAAGTTGATTATTTAATTAATTTCACACTGTAGATACCGATTATTTATTCTATAAGTAGGCCTATGATGTAATGTAGTTAGTTGTATGATAGTATTAATTTCTAAGTTATAACTAGTTCTCGTGACTCAATGTAGTGTTGTTATATACGAAAAATATTAAACACTCCAACATCCATAACTCGTGTTTTGTAAATTATATAATTGTACGTTATAACGTTAATATTAACATTGTGAAGCGCAATTAAAAATTATAAAATTTTACTTGTTTTATTTGTACTTATATGAAGTACAAGCGTCACGTTCTAAACTATTTTCTTGAGTTTATAAAAATATTATTGTGTGCGCTACGGCATTCTTTCAAATCACTGATTTCTTTGCAAAACCAATATAATTTAATTTCAGCTCTGCAAATCAGAGATAAATTCTTGGCAAGTTACGGATGGTGCGATTAGTGGTAAGTATGCACAAGAATCCAAACCAAATTAACATTTTATATAATATATAGCTATGGATTTTTAATTTTACTTTCTATTTTTTTTCATTAACAGAGACTGTTAGTTTAATAGCGGTTTAACAACCGACTGGTGCGCCACCCCTGGCTGTTAAATTTAGGATTTTCAATGTTTATATAAATATTGGATATTTACTTTTTTGATCAGATGAATAGGTTACCAATAGGAGGCAATGGAAGTCCTCTCATTGCAGATTTTTTCTTATTTTTGAAGAAATTTATCTATATTTTTAAAATTAATAAATCCAATCCTATGCTTGCTGATAAACTTTTTAATAATTGAGATATATAGATGACGTAGTAACTACTAATATTGTTCATTTAACAAAATATCTCCAAGGACATTTGCTTTTTTTGCAGAATTTACTTTAGAACAATGTAATTCCTGTGATCTTTAAAATACTTTACTGGATATTGATATTCAAATGTTTAATAAAAATTTTCACACAAAAATTTGACCATCTTGTTGATGACTTCAACTTTTTAGGTATTTATTTTCCATTTTCAGATATAGTAATATTCACTCCAAATTTTATCATAACTTAATACAGTCAATTGATTCATTTTGCCAAAGTTTTCACGCACCATTCAAATTTTATTTTTAGTTTTCTTATCATTTTTAATATACTTATTGTTGATGTTTCAATAATTAACATTCAGAAACAATTATCAATTTTTAGCTCTTAATATCCTCGACAAATAAAAAACCCAGGGAGGGTATAAAATAGTTCAATAATAACTCAATATGCTCTGGTGTGTTGAAATATTTGAACTTCTATTTATTATATTTTTTTAGTTAGACAAAAGTATTTTAGCAAATGAGTAATAAAATCAGAGTAATACATTACATAGTTTAACCAAAAACTGATTTTATTTGATAACAAATTATTGTACCCCTTGCTCCTCTGCGGAAGAAGGGTTAAAACCCAATAATATTCACGTTATTAAAGAACATATTCATAATTATTTAGTCACTTTTGTGAAAATTCTATTAATAATAACATTACTTGTTATTCACCAGTCAGTCTTTTTAATTCTGGTAACTCTTGTTGTATTAATTCTATTCTTCAAATTATATTCATTGTTAATAATTTAATTACTTTCCATTTTAATGATGACAATCTAATGTGCCAGTTTAATTTTATTTAATTAAAATTTGACATTTTAAATAGAAAATAACATTGCATAACTTTTAAAACTACTTAGCTTCTTTTTATAAAATATTTAATAATAACACTAGAACATTTTATTTAGCCCAGATTCTTTAAAAACAAAATTAAATTATGTTTAACTACTATTTCATTAAATAGTTACATATACATACCCAATAAATCCATGAATAAATACATTTAACATTTTTTATACTTATTGCCAAATTTTATGGTGATTACAATTCAACCAAGCATATTAGCAGTCTTCTAATTTTTACATTTTCCTTGTTATTTTACATTTTTAATAAACTTATGCAGGACGATTCATTTGGTTCTAACCCCACATTCTATAACAAATTCTGTGTACAATATATATTTTCAGCGATAAATACAATCATAAAACGTTTCGAAAAAGTTGATTACAATCTCGGGGACGATAGTTTTACCATGTCAACATTGGCGGTGTCACCACGTGTTCAACACCAAATCTGTGTGAGCTATCTGTACATGTGCTGTGTATTCGTCTTTGTTGTCAGATTCCGTTTGACTACTATTTCTTCATTTTGTCACTTTTTGAATCTTACATCTAATGGATGTGTATCAGGTATTGTGTCCTGATTCTTGTCTGCGTCACATTGTGTATTGATTTCTGTAGCTCACTATGTTACGCACTGTCTTGATTCTTGTGGCTAATTATGTCACACAGTGTGTTTTGCATAGTGTGTCTTTATGTCTCCTCACGTAGTATATCTTGATTTTTGTAACTCAATATGTCTCGCACTGCCTTGATTCCTGTTGCTATCATTGCGCTTTGTGATAAGTATGTTACAAAGTGTGTTTTGAAAATTATGAATCAATATGTCACCCATAGTCTTTATTCTTGTAATTCACCTATCTTGATTATTGTAGCTGAATATATCATGCTGTGTATCTTCATTCTTTCATGTCACGGTTGTGTCTTTCTTCATGTCACGTTTGTGTCTTCCTTCATGTCACGGTTGTGTCTTCCTTCATGTCACGTTTGTGTCTTCCTTCATGTCACGTTTGTGTGTTTCTACATACCACAATATATACTACCACAGTGTCCTATTTAAAAGCACAGAATATAACCTTATATACCTATTATGTATGTATCTGATGTTTTCTATTGTCTGTTTGTATATTACTTATCTTCATTTTACTTGTAGTTATGTGATGTCTGATTGTGATTGTTGACTAAACTGTTCAATGTTATATTTTATCCAACTTCTAAACACTATATTTTATATATTTACATTTTAAGAATGTGCTTTGTTAAATTTGTTAAGCTGTTTATTTTCAAGTTTGAAATGTGTGCTACAATTATAATGTATACTTTTATATATAAAAACGATTTATACATAATACGACTAACACATGTTTAACAAATCTGTTAATTTAAAAATGGTTAAATATTTACAGCTGTTTTGTATTTTACAAATATATCATTAACAAGTGTAGAATAGCATATAATTCGAGGCGTTACTAATACTATGTTTCTATTAGTAAATATTTAGATGAATGTGTTTTCAAAATTTTTATTTATTTATTTGAGCATTAATCTAGTCATAATAATTGTATACTGTATTACATATATTTGAAATATTTATTAATTGTGACCACATCGCTATATTGAGTATTTTTGACTCAAATCGTTCCCCGATTATCTCTTTTGTCTTATCGTCTTCGGCGCACAAAAAGGCTCAGGCTTTTTCGTCTCTTTCTCAGCTCTATGATGTATATTATATTCTATCCCGCCTGTTCAGCTAGGTGGGCACATTCTCGACCGCTTACCGGGGTACATTGTCCAGAAAATGAAGATTCTTGTGTTTGAGCTAGTCTCCAATCCACAGCCGACGATTCGAGAAGTTGGCATAAAGGCTTTTGTCTCCTGTCTCAACCGGTGCAATGAACAGGTAAGGGGCATTGAACTAGATATTATTATTGTTCTGAATGATATTTTTGATTTTATTATGAATAATTTAATTGAGATTTATTCTATTTATTCCATCTATCTATTATACAATTTGTGTATTAACAGAACATATAAATTCCATTAACAAACAAGTTTTGAACGTGATTTATATCGTATTAGTATTTAAGCGCATAGTACAAATTGTGGTAATTTATTTAATGTAGTAAAAGAAAACAACGATTAATTAAAACAGTCTATATTAATTTTTATGATATTTGCCATCCCCGTAAAATTTTGAAAACCTCCCTATCTGAAATCATAGATCCTACGGGCCTGCACTTAACGAAACCTCGTCGCAGAAAAATTCTTAGAAAGAATTAAACTTTAAAAATACTTTTATACAGACTTTTTAGTTACTTATTCCCACTTAATTGACTTAATTAATATTTAGCTGACTATCAGAGTAATAAATCTTGTATATATTCCTCTATTGATAATTTGTTATTATTTGCTTTAATATTTGAACTACTATTAATTGAATATAAGGAAAAACTGTATTTTACGTTCCGCTAATATCTTTGAGTAAATAATTTCATTCCCAAAGTAATTTCACAATTAAAATTTAAGGTTGGATTAATTAGGCAGCTTTCCATATAAACAAGTTGTCTTTCTGCCTCAATACGGTGTATTACTCATGAAAGAACAGGGAATGCTTTTTTAGTCTAGCTTTCCTTTTTCTCACCCTTCTAGTTAAGGGGAGTTTTTTTCGATACATTTTTTATCACTGTTTTTTTTAATGTTTATTTTTTTATGTATAATTTTATGAAATATTTTTTGTAATCGGTATGAATCTACAAATAGTTTTCATTGTTAGAAGCATTGATGTTAGTCATATTATCTACAATTATTATTCAAAGTTATCGTATAATGTGTATTGAATTCAATGTACAGGATTCGGAATTGGCATTTCACGATGTTTATCAAAGACTACAAACGAAGACGACGCTGTCTTCTGCTAAGTTTGGATCTTCCTTGGTAAGCTTAAGTTTACTGATAATTATATATATATATATATATTAAAATGATAAGATTATATTACTATTAACCTAAATGAAGATAATATACGACATCATTTAGTCCAGATCATTTACTTTAACAAGGAAATATTTCCCATTCATCTATATATCTATAACTAGGCATATGTACAGATAAATCTCCGTAAAATAAGTTGCAATATGTATTTCCTCAATAATTCTGCCTGATTTTCCTAAGATGATTAGTTGGGAGAACATTAATTATACACTAGATATATCATTCGACTCTCACACCTAATATATGTTACATACTGAATATGTCTGTTACCCGAAGATATAAGTGTAATTTAATGAAAATAGACAAAATAGTTGTAAATATTTCGTAATTTCAATATATCAGTAATTCCTTATTAGTATTGATTATTTATTATTTATGATATAATTAATATTACTTCGTTTAAATTAGTCCGTTAATAAAAATTATTTTTCACTTCAGGAGTATTCAAGCCCCATTCTGCTGCCGACATTTATCTTCATGGATCCTTACACAGCCGAAAGCCTGCTAACTCTGTGCCTCCTCTTGTTTAAGGTAAAATGAATTCAACTAATAACACTGTTTTTTGGTGTACTTGCACTAGAAAAGGTTTGATTTTATTAGCATCAAATCGAAACCAAAGGTGGCACTGATAGCGTTCGTCTTTTATATATTTTTCATTTCATGAAACAGTTTGAATGAAATAATAATGAGCAAGAATTCTAAAAACAAATAAATATTTTGTGGCTGTATTTTTGCGATTAATATTTATTTGTCAACTTAGTTGCATTTTATTACAGCAAAATAAATATTGTATTATTTGTGTTATCCGTTATATTTTGATTGTATAGTGACACGTATTATACCTAATCATTGTTTAAATATGTTATAACGTCATTGTCTTACACAATAGTGAAGATTAATTACATTTATTTAATATTAATAGATAGAAAATAATAATTAATTAATTAAAATACTAATTAAAATATATACTTCTAGAGATTTATATACAATTTTGGCACATTTGATTCACAAAATTTACACTTATATGCTCTCATAAATTCATTTTCATGATGAAAATATTTTACGTAGTTTAAAGAATTACTTAGAACTTGAGTATAATAGGAAACTATATGCTGTTTGCTTTGGTTAAGTACACAATTTAGTAATATTTATACGTCATTATAGATTTTTTAAATATTCAACTATTTTTCTTATCTTTAATTTTTTTGATCACTAGAATCTGTGGAAATATTATAATAAATATAACTATTCTATGACTATTTCCGAATTATCTGCGAATATTCTGAAATTAATGATATAATTTTCATAAACTCCAGCGTCTGCCCGACCACCACTCCTACCTGGAGAACTGGGACGTCTACCATCACACCTTCGACATCTTCCTCATGCATCCGGCTTCCAGTGTGCGACTAGCGACTAGCAATCTATACAAATATGTCGGTATGTGTGTGAGCGCTGGAATCTTATGACGTGTCTGTGAAGGTGTATGTTATAAGTAGAATGTTGGGCGTACTATGCATTTTGGAATTAATTTAATAATTGTGCTTTTTAATAAAATATGAAAATTAAAAATATAAATGTTGCTGAATCTATAAATTGAAAAAAGCAATGAAAGAGTAATCATAAATTGAGGCAAGAATGTCAACGATGTCCTAGTAACAGTCTGAAAGAATGAATTAATCCTTAAATAGAATCACATATATGTCAAGTTCAATATCGTGTGTAGGGCCTACAGCTGTACAGACTTAAAAAGTCCTAAAATTCTAAACGAAAAATCTGTAGATATACTAAGCAACTTTTGATTTTGCCAATTTTTTGTTACCATAAAGACCTTTTTCTATATGGAAGAAAGTCACTTAAAACACGTTAACCCAGATGTTAATAATGTTCGATACGTTCTAATGCGTTTTATAAATTATTTGAAAAATCTAGATGCTTACAATTTTTCCTTTGTTTTATTTATTTTTACTGTCGACGTTGTTTGTTATATGTCTGTCTACTTATTATATTTAAAGCAATTTTAAGTCTATGCTAGGGGTACACCATTCTTACTCAAAATAGCATTAATTATTTGTTAAACATGCCGGAACCTATAAAACTCTGGAAATTTGATAAAAATTCGTCTCTGAGAGTGAACAGTGTAATAGAAAAGGTTTAAAGATAGAGGATGTTGAGGAATACACTTGTGAAATCTAAAAAATAACAAAATCTCTAAAACACGCCAAAAATTCGAGAAATAATGCGAACCTAACGACTTATACAGTTGGAAACGTTTTTAAATATGTTAAAACATGTTCAATTGTTAAAGTATATAAGTATTATTACCAAGTAACCTTGAACACACAAGTGAAATGGAATTCCCAAGATTGTGATTTACACTAGAATAACAAAAAATAATTTGTAAGGATATCCTATCACTAGTTCCCTTAGTCCACTCACCATCATTGAGTTGAGTAAGCAGCCAGGGAGTTTATTCTCTGTGTTGTATTTTGCTGCAGTGGCTCGCAGCATCAGCACCCCACTCCTGGTGAAGAACATCCTGTGCTGCCTGATCCGCAAGTGGTCCCCCAACCAGACCACCCTGCTCCAGACAGTGGGCAAGTTGACACGGGCGGCTGACAACCCGGTCAGACGGCCCTCCGTTGCGGACCCCCCGGGCTCCTTCCAAGGTGCGCTCTCCCCCCTCCCCCTCACTTCCTGCCTGCTGTTTGTCTCTGAGAATGTTGTGTGCTGTTTTGGATGGTGGAATATAAAATACTGTAAATGTTAAGCCTTTTACATATAAAATAGAATTGTACAGATTTTTGAAAACAGAAAGTATTTTTATAGCTTTTTTCAGGTTATTTTTTCTTCAATCGTTGGGAAACAAATCTGCTCATTATGTTTTGAATAATGATTTGGAAACATTCTTCTAAACACTAACTAAGTAATGTATATAAAAAATCAGTTTAAGTTAATATTCTAGCACTTTTAGCCCTAAGGCTAAATTCAAACGATTAAAACATTAATTAATAGCAAACAATCTATAATTTTGAAACAAGTACATTTAAAAACATTAACAATGATATTAACTTTGAATATAATGAATTCCGCCAGGACGGGATTAATCGGAAGTATTGAATCCATAAGTAATATAAGTAAGCGATTTCTTAAATTTTAATAATTCAAATTTAAAACTACCAGTTAAATTAATTGTTAGAATCATAGAATCTTACTCTATGGTTAGAGTAATGTTATATGATAGCTACGAGGGATTAATGAATGCATTGGTTTGTAAACTCAATTGATATTATTTAACACTCAGCTTCGCTTCGGAAAACAATAAAATCAATTTCATTTTCAAAACATTCATTAACCCCCGTAGCTATCGTTTGACAGTATAATGTAAAACAAAAATGCATTAATAAAAAACAGTCAAATATTATTTTGTGTTTTATATATCCATATCAACCGTTTTTGATATGTATTGTTATAAACAAGTGAATATACAGTAAATATAAATCAATAAAAATGATAAATAAAACCACTACCTGTACTCCTAAATGACTACTTGTATTTTAACCACGGATAAATAATAGAAGATAGTAAAATTTATTTACCTTGAAAATTATTTTGGTTGAAGCACATTTTTAATAGTGCTCAGAATACATTTTTTCTTTAATTAATGTTATAACATTAAGGTTAATCGTTTGTACGCTTTACTGAATTATTATCAAACTAAGTACATATTAATATTATTATGTTACACAAGTTAGCCTATACTCACAAACTATTCATACTTCATACAATAAGCATCTTATTTCAATAGAATTACATTTTACTCTGGTAGAGTTAGAATAAATGTTTATATTTATAATTCTAATTCAATGCTAATTTGTTCTAAACATTTAAATCATAAACATATATAATTAGAATAATAATAATAATTATAAAAAAACTACTAAATTTTTAAATTCAATTTTAAAATAAAAAAATTAGGATTATAAAAATATTAATTTATACTAAATTAATTTCAAGTTAGATTATCTAAAAATCGTTTCCTATTTTGAATTTCTCTTCTACCTACTAATACATACTATGGTTTAAATAACAAAGCTAGTTATTCAGCAATCATATCACACACGGAAAGCGAGAATATTGCATGCGTCATATTCATATCCCCACAAAATAACTTTCAAAATCAAAATGCCCGTAAAATATTCCAATTTTTTTTAATCGATATTATTAGATTGCAAAACTTACTCTTTAAAGAAACAAGTAGCAATATAGATTTTAAAATGTTTTCACTAGTTTAAATGTGTATTCTATGATTGAACATGATTTTCTGAATTACATTGAACAATAGTACCGCAAACACTATTCCTTCTGTCGGCCTGCTAATCACCACCGCCCATCCAATCGCCAACAAACAGACGAGTCGGAGACGTGGGAGTGGCGCGAGGGCCGCCTCCTCGTGTATGAGCTGGTGTGCGAGTTCCTCATCAAGAACCACCACCTCTACACCTTTGGTCGGGCCAACCTCTCGGCCAGTCGCACCAGCCAGATATACCTCTGTGACGGCGGAGGCAGCGGTGGAGGGCAGCAGGGGGGAGGGTCGGTGCCAGGTCCCGATGCTAAGGCGAGTAGCTACAGTGGCCCGGGGGGTGAGGCACGGCACAGCTTCTTTGCTGCAGGTCAGTCGCCCGTTGTGGTGATCTCGGATGGACTGCGACTCTCGAGTAGTCTCTCGGTACGTTCTCCGTTTTCAGAAATTCTTATTTTTTTAAAAAACTTATTGAAAAATTATAGAAACTATCTTTTTATATATCCAAATGTTGAAAAGTTAACTTCCATTTCTATTAAAGCCACCACCATTGCATAATTGGTTAATGAAAAAGCGGCTAAAGAATTTATTTATTAAATTTAAGAAATTATTTTTCTTTTCGACATTTCCTTTTTTAAAATATATTTTCGTTGTATTCTTTGTATTACAGATTTTATCCATCCAATACCTAACGATGATAACTAATATTATCCATATTCCATTCTCTTAGTATAACTGTAAATTATTTATAGTCGATATTATAAAACCTTTGTGAAATGTTAACGACAATGTTATGTAATAAATTAGAATGAAAGTGATAATTGTTGATCAAAAATCTTATCAATTGATAAAGTGTAATAAATATAAAAATTATTTGCTGTATTAATGAATTTAAACAATAATGTAATAAACCTTAAAATCATAGACATCGTTATAAAAAATCTAAATTTACAGATCATTCAGATAAATAGTAGTCAAGAGCTTTATAAGGTTTAATAGCACTTTGAAGAAGCCAACCTCACAATAAACATAAACAATTATAAAATTAGAGACAGATTGATCCTAAATCGCACAAAGAAAGGCTTAATAATGTATTTTTATTTGTAAATTTAATTATCTTTATCCAATCTGTCGCTATATAATATGTGAACTGGCTATATAGTTTATATTTTTCTTTATTTTTAATTTATTGATCTAATATTATTAATAATATCTTTTTGATGTTTTGCCGGTATATTAAATTTGCAATATATATTATAATTAATTATAATTAACCTGTTTATTATTTTCACAATTTGGCTGACAAATTGTCTATTTAATAACTAAATTTATATCTTTGATTATAACTAAAAGTATGATATTATTTTACTTGCTAATTTACCTTCACAACGTTTTACTAAACACGTTTATATTTATAATTTATTTGCAATAAAATTATGAAGTAAATATTTTATTGTATGTATAATTACCTGTTAAGTTTCATATAAAATTGTGCAGATCTCTGTTTGTTTATCTAGCTACCATATTATGATTATTTTATTATTTTAAATAACTGGTTTATTAAATGGTCTACATATTATTAATATATATATTGAGTTAATAGTAATGATAAATATAAAATAATAATTACAAAACTCTACGTTGCATAAGTCATAATATATGTATTTTATATTAATTATTACAATAGAAATGTTTGTGTAAGCAACTAAAAATAAAATAGTTATTTCTGATAAAATATTATAACGCTTTTTCGAACTATGTTTATTTCTTTGCACTATTGTGGAATGCATGGTTAATATCAATCATTAATATATTCAACAAATATTTGGTTGGATTGTTATAAATGATAATTGTCGAAACTAGTTAGAAGAAGTTTGGAATAATTATACAATTTTATACATTAATTGTGTTTATATTTAATTATAATATGAATTACTTTTCAAACGAAATTACTATTACATAGTTTGTAATGTATACTCTTTCAAATTATACTCCCTGATGATTTAACGAGTGTAGCTGTCACACCTCTACCTTCTAGATTCCTTCTTTTGCAAATTATTTCAAGGTAATGAAGTCCTTTAATCAGTAAACGAGACCCAACATTGCTATACTTGTTTATATCTTCTTTTCACTAGCGCTTTGTGTATCCATACTGGTTTTTATTTAATTATTATCCTTTTTGTTCGCCTTTATTGCTAAGCAATAAAAATTGTGGAAATTTTTGTTTGTTTAATTTTTGTTTTATATTCAATATAACAGTTATTGAACCCATAACTGTGTGTTTTGTTAACCCCAATTTATCCCATTTTTTGGTTTAATTTTGTATTTCGTGCGAAGCCTTTGTTCGTAATGTATCAACGGTGAATTCTATTTGATACTAAATCATATGATGATGTCACCCCAGCATCGCACAGAATAATGATCATTTAATTTATAAATTTACCAAGCTGGGCTATACTATCTAAAAATATGAATATGACGTTATGGTATAATAATGTTAGATTCACTATCGGATCTGTTGTCAGTTTATAATTTACGACTCTTACAAATATTAACAAAAATATGGTTCATTAAATTTTTTTAAAGAAAGTAAAATAAACTTCTCACTCGAATTTTTATAAATTTTAATATAAAAATACGCAATTGTCTTAAATTGTACTCATTTCTTAGTATATGGAATTTTGCTTATTTAAATTTTTTATTAATAATTATTTGCACAATTATACGAGATATAAAATTATCACTTTAAATTAAATGCTCTAATTAAATGTATAAAATGGGAATATTATTGGATGTGAAACCAATTTTAACTTCAGTATTTATAGGTTTGAATTATTTCCATGGGATCTTTGATATTTTTAATATAAATACGCGCACACTTACAACGATATAATTAGTTTCACTGGTTTTATATATGTATATGTATATATGTGACACTGATCACAATTATACATTTTCTGCATAAAACACATAAAACCGTAATGTCCTAATTTAAGTATAATAACATACAATTTTCAGCAATATAATTGTCGTATTGATTTAATACTGAACAAATTTGCACAAATTCTGATCGTGCGTCGTCTTATTCTATTTTTATAACTCTATTTTATGAACATGTTTGTTACAGTTTGGACATCATTTGTGGTGGCATCATGGTCATCTTTCTATACTCACACTGTTCCTATACTACAGTTATATTGTGTTTTTCTTCTGTGTAAGAAATGTATATTTCTTGGTACCCTACAATTACGGCCTATTTTTTGAAATATTTTACATGTTTTCTGTATGCTTATTTAAGGCATTAAATTTGTTTTATTTTTGTTACACTTGAATACACGATACTTCTGTGGTTTCATAGGACTACTCCTAGACGCACTTAGCTCATCTCATCAATAAATAGATCTGAAGTGCTCATCATCTCTTGGTAACCTTGATGGTAACCATCATTCCTCATTTTTTTTAGATAATAAAGATTTTATATCCATATACTTTGAGCTCCGTGATTTGATCATGACTAGCAAACTGTGGCGGTAATATTTATAGTTAAGTTTGCCTGTTCTTCCTCTTTTATTGCTATCAGAACGGTATGATTTCACTAAGCAATGATGTGAAACATGCTCATAAGGTATACCTTAATTCATCACGATTTACCGCAATATATATATTATTATGTGTCATGTTCACTTTCGTCTATTTTGTGTTTGGGCTATTTAATTTCCGATTTTGATTATATTACCATTATAATTTTCAATTGATATATATTTTTTAAATTGATAATGATTCACTTCTTAAATTTATGTTTTTAATTATGATGTCGATCACATTTTATTTGGATTGTCAATGATTTTTAATAAATGGAATGTACACCATTTTTACCGATAGTTTGAAGTGACAATTTCAAGATATTTAAATTATTATTATATATTACATGTAGTTGCAAAGAATTACGGTGTTATAATAAAGTAGTTAATTGAAGCTTTTTTTACATCAAACAGTTGTATATTTTATATTGATTTATTTTGTTTAATTTTAATTATTTATACTTATTTAACTGTATATGTATATGTAATGATGTATTTTTGTATCTAACAATATCAGCAATGTTGTACAATTCATTGTACAGGAAATGTTATTTTGATTTTTTCTGTTCTAGACTTCAGACACCGCATTGAACACTATTGAACGAGGCCGCCAATCATCCAGTGTGAGAAATCTTTAAAATATTGACATAATTTTGCTTCCATATTGTTTTCAACACAATTACATATTATTAAAAAAAAACATTTTCGGCTTTTTTTAAATATAATTCTAATAACCTTAGTTATTCTTTCCTCACCATTTCTTCTCAATCTACTGCGCCTCTCCAAGTCACTGTTGTTATGTCATGACATGCTCTCCCCTCATTTGTCTCACTTAACCACATAGGATGATGTTGACCGTATTCTGTATTCTCTGCTTCAGAAACGCCGCGGCAGTCAGGAGACGCGGGTGGTGCAGCATGAAGTGAGCCGATCACGGTGAGTTCCATCGACCTTCAGTGGCGAATCATTTTGTGCACTACTCTATTGTGCACAGTGCTGTTTTGTACGCAGTTAATCGTCGCAGCTGATTGTGTCAAATGTTCAAGATGATGGGCCATTCATCATTTAAAATGATAGAAATTAGCCTCAACAATATGTTATTAATTAGTTGTTGTTGCTATTACCTGTCTTTAACATTCTATTTGATTAATCATAAATAATGAATATGTTTTTGAATAATTTATGGTTTTCCAATTTCACACATATGCTATTAGAATAAGATATTATGAAATATAAAAGAAAGATATTATAACATTATAGTAAGATGCACAAGTTATTATTTTTATAAAAGTAACTGATGTTTCTATTGATCAATTTCGTTTTCATAGTGATAACCTCATCATAATTTGACTTAAAGAAACCATTATTTCTGTTTCACAATATTGATTAAATTGTTAATCAATTGTTTAATGTATGAAAACATTTGGATCTTTAAAGAATTCTGAGCACAGACCTACTGTGTATTTCTTTAACCAATGATGTATTCATAGTCATATTAAATTTATATGGTATTTTACAAATTGTACTTGAGTTCAGAGTCTATAACTCTTACTGTTACATGCTACTTTATTTTCAGGTCAAAAAAGATGACTAGGTATAGACATTTGCGGATTTTTTTGTATAATATGTTTGTGTAATTGGTTCTTTTGTGTAATCTTCAACCTCTTTCATATTATAAATGTCCTTATTAATCCTTTCTTTACGGGTGCATATAAAAATGGGTTCCTCTGAGTACGGCTTCTATTTTAGACAATTGTCTTGAAATTAAGTTCTATATTTAGAATCTATATTTAGATAAGGCATAGATATTTGTTTATTGTTTGTATAAACACAGTCATATATAATAGTTATTGTATTCATAATTTATAATAATGATGACTCTGTAATAAATTATTTTCTATATGTATACTACATGTACCTATGTAATATGAATAAATAATACAAATTTCAAACAATTGTGCGTATAAAATTAGGTAAATTTGGCATATATTTTTTATAAAATAGCTATGTACCTATGTAACACATTTTGATGAACAGTAGTTAATGTGTTCAGAAATAATACGCAATTAGGTAAATGATATCCTAAATAGGTATGTACATACGCATTCATAAATAAC
>JAUZND010044723.1:0-20403 GCA_034780555.1 Coelogynopora nodosa | reverse complement strand
GACAAGCCGAAACTCGGCAAGGACCACAAAAACGCCAAAACTCCCCCACCACGACCCACCAAATCGGCCAGCATGAGGCTTTCCATCGAAACCACCGTTCCTGAGGAACCAGCAGCACGGCCCCCTCCCTCCGAGGAGTCCCCGATCTCTCCTACCACCACCAGCGCCTCTGAGGAGGGAGGAGGGGACCACGACGAAGCGTCCGCCAGCCAAAAGCGGCACATCCGTATGGGCGTACCCATGATGGCGGGCGGGTTCGACCCGAGCGCCGCCCTTAATCAGCTTCGATCGCGCAAGCCACCTGCTGCTGCGGAGCCGGCGGCGGCAGGTGGAGGTGTGGGAGACGGTGACGGCGAAGTTGCGCTTAGGGAGGGTGGGTAAGGGGCCGGAGGCGGTCGTGGTGGGGTGGTATCGGACAACAAGCGGATATCGGTGCGGGATATGGCGGCGAATTTGGGCGGGGCGGGGGTAATGGGGATGGCCAAACCTGTGCCACCCAGCCGGCCGCCCAAACCTAACTTAAACAGAGCCTCTAAAAGTGGGTGCTACTATAATATGTTCATTAATTTATTATTGTTAACTTTGTGACCTTTATTAACATGATCACTTCCGCTCGGTTTCAGATGATTGAGGTTGAACATCTTCGAATACTTCCCTATTTAATGTCGTAAAACCGATGTTAAAATGTCTATTATTGATGTTCATGATGTTTGAGTTATCAAATCAAAATGTTTTTAAATGTTTGAAAGATCTTTACATTATACTTTGATGACTTTATTGAAACGTTGACTGATTTAATGAGCATATTTTTTGAATTTTTATTGGGATGATGTTTACGTTGATGTTTTGATAAAATTTTCTTCTAAAACTTCTTATTTTTAACTCCCGGTGGTTATTTAGACAGTGCCATATCATAAATGCAATACTTATTTCAAACACATTATCTGTAAAACCTATAATTTAATAATCGAAAGTTGAGGACATTTTCTATAATAAAGTCATAACTTTAATATCCACTTCAAACGGTTTTCACGTTTTTAATAATGCCGAACTGCTTATATCTTTCCCATCTAATACAATATTATCTAATTGATATAATATTTTTATATAGCAACATCGAATTAAATGAGTTCAAAACAACCACACTATTAAATAATAATTACTATTTTTTGTACACGACATATAATTAAATTACTCTTTTTATGACATACAATCAATTTGATATTATTCTTTCAATAGGTTCTTCTGTTCATTAAAAATAGTATTTCTGAAATCAGTGGAACTTAAAAAAAATTCTTTATGAGTTTCTGTGTTATTTCTTCAAATTGTTTTCACTATTATTCGGTCAGCTTCTGACGCTCACCTGGTTATGTTATTCTTAATCTGCCCGGGTATACAACGCAAAAAGCATGCATGATTGCACATCATATTTTTTATTATAGTTTTCCAACTGCTTATTTTAGTGAGCAAAGCTATTTTCAAATAAACTTTTAGGTATATGCAATCTTTGCACCCTGTCTGAATTCCTAACAACGCTACTAAACTAATTTATCCTAAACGCACAATATTTGAAGTCCGCACATGGTGTTTTTCAATGTTACAAACTGTAGTAGAAATTCCCCCCTCTCCCAGAATGTGGCTTTACATTTTTAATCAATTTAAGGGAACCTGTTAGCTAACACTCTTATGCATTGAGTTATGTATTTACACTATCATTTCTTCCAGAAAGTCACCGTGTCAATTCCTTGTTCAGTGCTCTGCGCTAAAATGTATGAGGTCTTGCCCCAATGACCAGAAATATGACCCAAATTAAACACCCTACACACACGTCAAAAGTAAACTCAAGCGCGCGCCTCTGGTACCCCTTGACTAGCTTTCTAACATTTTTACGCCGGACTCATTTTTTGCTGCCTTCATTTCATACTAAACATAAGTTCGATACTTCAGAATATATTCAGATTTCACGAATCGGTCTTTCGTTTTTTATAGCGTAATATGAAGCTGACATGTTTCAAGGTGGAGTGTGAAGATTGTATCCTGCGCTTGTTCTACGAGGGTTCCCTATGGTATCAATTATTGTGCTATTATGATCCAGTTCGATTATTTTTTAGGGAAGCTTTGATGATAAATTTGGCTGTTTTCATTTGCTATTTTTTAAGTAAAATTAAAAAATATATTTATGGTTAAATTTCGAATTCGAAAAAACATAATATAATTTCATTGTCCTTCTTGATATATAATTAGACGTGATATCTGATAGAACGTACCCTCCAACAATTATGACGTCATTAATAAATATCACAAACAAAATATATAAATAGAGACACACTTGATATAAAACTAAACTAAAGATACGACCACTAAAAAATAATATAATATTTAAACGCATAAGTTAAATAGGAATATACCAATATTTTTTTAACATATTTGTATATTAAGTTTTATAAATATACATTTTATATTAATAAAGTTAATAATTCTTTATTATTATAAAAATTTATTCTTCGAAAGTGTGGTTTTATTCTTTTTCAGATTATATTTTATTAACTTTAAATAGATGGACAAACAAATAAAAAGCTTTTTTTATCTGTTAAAGTCAAAATTTCTTGGGAGAAAGAAATGTTCCTATCATTGTCCATAATAGGCCTCAGACTATTGCACGATGGTATAATGTATGTTCCTGACATTTAAAATACTATTATCCAAATATCAATGAAATCTTTCGTTATTTCATATTTTAATCATATTATATTTATTAATGACACTGTCACTTTAGTATTGCAGCATATTTGTATAATATTTTTTAAATGTGTAAAACTTATTTTAAATTTTTGTGTCTGGAAATTTCAAGTAAATTAGTTAAATTCTTTTTTTAATTACACCAAAAAATAAACGTTTTATTTATTTCGCCTTCATGAGCCTCTTAAAATGTTTCGATGTTAAAAGTTTAAAATTGTGTTTATTTGTTAGAAATACTCGACAGAAATTTCAAAAAATATTGTTTACTGCACTATATTATTACCTTTATTCAATTTATCACTAATTTACTTTGCACAAAACATTACGAACCTTCTATTTAATTTTCATATAATATAATAATACAATTCGAAAATATTACAACATTAATCCCCAGCTAACTATAAATAGTTTGTGCATTTCAACTTTGTTATAGAAACAATTAAACAAGTTTGTTTAGAGGTTTGCCGCGGCAATTGGTGTATTATATATGAAATTATTATCTAGATAGCGGTAGGTTTCCTGTAACAGCATAAGTAAGATATATCAGTAAAGTCAATTAAAAGCAGTGGCTGTTATAAACGACTATTATCAACAGCCAGTGCTTTTAATTGACTTTACTGATAGAAATTATTATCCTTTAGCTTTAACCATGCAGCTGATATTGTACTCCATGAGCGCTAAAAATGCTGTGCTTTTGATTCAATTAACCCCTAAGCATTTTCTTTCGAACATAATCTGTACATAATCGAACATGATCTATATACAGTAAGTAGGTCTAACTTGTTGACGATTAAGATTTGTTAATTCCAATTAAACGGTTGTACATTAGGTAATTTTCTTTCACTTCATTATGTATAGACACGGTACCTTATAATACTTAATAGATGATATTATATACAATGTAATCATTATATTGTTCTTAGTTTGTAACACTATCAGTATTTTTAAAACATTTTACTAATCCTTTTTTAAATAATTTATAGTTGAATGAAAATTATAGTTTAAATATCTTCTATATAGTTGAAACCTTAATTCATATATGACGAAATGACACTGAAACATTTATAATGAAATATAGTTCCTGTTCATTTTTTATGTTTTTCCACGATTATTTTGTGGAATCAAATATACAGCGTTCTGCGGCTTTTTCTATATAATCAATATTTTCTATATATTTATATATTACTTATATTTCTCCCAAAGCATAATCATTGTTTAAATTGAAAATTAAGTATGATTAAATAAGAAATATCTTCTTTCGAACTAATTTGCTATTATTATAAAAACATTTTACATAAATTATATAGTATACTATAATCTTTGCTTTAAATAAAGTTTTAAATATATTTCATCATTATCCTTATTTTTGGTTGAGATATATATTGGTAATTACGCATAAAGTTGTTTTCGTATTAATGAAGACATTTAAAATCATTGCTAGAAAATTTTATTTATAAAATCAAAATGTCTCTGCATTAAAAACAAGCATGCTTGATTTCTGTTGTGCTTAAAACTTTAATGTTCCAGTTTGATAAATGTGTACAGAGAAAAAATTTCTGTTTTGTAAATAACCCATTTCAGTAAAATATATAATCTTATGGCACTTAATATTTTTCAACTACCACATTATCTAACGTCGTAATGGAACCGTTAATTGCTTGACATTGTTGATACCACTTAATAGTTAAGCTAAAGTATTGTAAAACACTGGTTGGGTGTGAACAGAAGGGAACATATACGTGTACAGCTACTTAGTAGATTAGACTATAAAACTATATTAACCGTAAATAATAAATTACGCTTTAACTAAATAGAAGTTTACAAATACAGAAGTATTAATATTTTCCCATATTTTTATGTTTTTTGTATTCAAATCTAATTATAAATGTATATTATACAAAATAACGTGAAACAAAATGAATGTTGCATTAAAGTAATAGCGCATAAAATATTTCGACTATACGTTAAGAAATGCGTAGGTAAATGTTTAAGTATTATTATTAAAAAATGACTCACATATTTTGTAAATTTATTATTTGATTTCATAAGTTTTATTAAGTTTTTTCATAAATTTTATTTTAATTTGTACATTCTTAGTTAATTTACATATATGTATAGTTAACTATTCTATGTATGGGTAACGGAGTTTTATTTGCAAAAATTGCAAAACATTATTCTATTTTGATTGTCTGATAATAATTATTTAAAAAATGAATGGGCAGTTGTAGTGATCTAGGGAATTTTATTAATCGTGCTTTTGTAATTTTATAATTTCTTGCAATTTCATGATGCAGGTTAATCAGATCGATAGTCTGATAGACCCATGACCTCCTTATAGTTACAGAAAGTCTTATATTATGATTGATTGTACAATTTTATGAAATATTAATTAAAGGCATTTCTCGCTTGCGATTTATTAATTAATTATCATTTCGATTTATCAATCCTCCTCTGACCTTTCCCTGCAAATTAATAAGATCATCAAAAAAGGATCGATACCCTAACATATTATAGTGCGCTTAATAAAGAATTTAGTAATGTATTTGTTGGCAGTAGTTTTAATAAATAACAATAATTATTATATTCTATACACTGCATTGACTATACCTAGTTAGTATTGCCAATTAATAGTATACTGTACCATACATGTGTCTATCAACCACAATTACATACGTTTAATGTGTCCCTTCATTTCAAGTCTCCGAAGAAAGCCACGACCCAGATGCACCCTGATTCTCCATCTCACCAGATCGGATCCGGCCTCACTATTATTATCCACATCATCGTGTTCTTTCTTCACAACTTTATGTAATATATTAGAAGTAAACATAACCACACCCTCTATCCGGACAGTACACTTACGTATGGCTACCCCTACCTGCGAAACGCATTCTGCATAATTAACTACATTGAAGAAGTTACCTCCTATCTCTGTGTACCAACTGCGATCTGTTAAATATAAAAATGGATGGATCACGAACTTTCACATAATATAGTATGATATCCGGAAAATGACACTGTGACTCAATGTGTATGTTTAATTGGTTTGATACAACATATTTTATTTGCCTTGTTTTTGTTTATAAATGGAGTGAAAATATTACAACTAATTTCTATTGTATAAGAGGACGCTTATTACGACAAGTTAATTAGCATTATCATGCGAAAATATGATCACTGTTCAGGATTTTCAAATGGTCGATAGTCTGTTAAACTAGGGTGTAAACTGTTAGTGTAATTGTTCTGAATGATGCCACTTCTAATATCAGTTAAATATTTGTAGGTTATCTACCTCACCAATAAGTCTTTAGATATTCGATTGATTCGCCTGAATGTGTTGAATTTGTTGTTTTAATATTAATCATTATAATTAATAGCTACAGATATAATAATCAGCTGTATAAATATATATATATATAACATGTCAATATTAATATCTTACTCTAATATATCCACCATTGAAAACATGAGCTGTCTATTATATTTTAAGTATTCTTTAGTTAAATATCTTAAGTTTTATTAATTATTTCTCTTTATTTTCTTAAAGTAGAATATTCTTAAGTATACATTTCCTATTACTACAGATCATTTGAAATGTTGGTGAATACGCATGCGTTTTAATTAATTTTATTAATTTGGCAGTATGTATGATTACTGAATATATTCAGTTACAAAATCCTGTTTTAAATTATGTATTTGACGTAAATTATATAGTCATACTATTAGAACAATAATTCGATATATATTTATATATATTATAAGCTCTCGTGTTAAAATTGAAGCAACAGATAACGGTATGAAAATATGTTTGCGAAATTCTTTTAATTATTGATTAAATTACTAAACAGACGACCCTCCTTTTGAAATTAGATATCGCAATTACCCATGATACATGTTGATTCTTTTAAATATACATCATCTCACTTTATACATCGGCTATTTACATTGCTACTGTATCAACAGTGATGATTTTTATATTCCAACGGTAAACGCTTTGCTTTGATATAATTTATTAGATTAATTATTATTCTGAAAAATGCACACCACAAGTGTTTTTGTTTCGAGGCAGAAATAACATTCCTCTGATTTGATTTGTTCCTACATATATATTCGTTTTGCCTAATATTTCTTACAACGTGCAGCACTTGCACAGCGCTCAATCCTCCTCATATAGTGGCTACCCCACCATCCACTGTAACCGGTACCTACTTATCTTGGCCTTTTGGGCTTGTTCTCAACTTTATTGACTGTACTTTTTATTTAATTATTTTGTATACATTTGAAATTTTTCTAAATATCTCTGACAAATATATATATATATAATATATAAAAATATATTTTTTCTTCTATAAATGTATCTTGATTTTCGTTGTCTTATGTAAAATGGTTTATGAGAGATTTTTTCGAATTATTAGTAATACTTTACCAGTTTAATGATTCAATGAAATGCAATGCATTGGTTGAATATTTTAAATAAACATTTAATGGAATCAGCTGCATAGAGCTACCGATCGATGACATTCAAACATTAGATCTCAACTCCACAAGGTCTTTCTCACGATAAAAAATGATTAGATCACCTCATTAAATACAGAAATAGCACGTGACTATATATATATAATGAATAATGAACACCAGGAAAATTAAATGTGGTCCGGACTTTATAACATTGCCTTCGCTTTCCTTAAAGAGTTCCCGACTTAAATGTCGAAATTTTAAAATTTAAATTTCCTACACTAGAAACATTCAAAACAAATATAATCTTTATCGTGAAATTTATCTATAGGACATATTATATCAGTGAGACAGTTTATGAAAAGATTATGTAAGTAAATTTTAATTTTATGCGGCACGGTTTTCTGGTGAACGCACTCTGGCCCTTGCTACTTAACAAATTGTTGACTGGTTTGGATTGTACCAACCAATTTCAGGTTGCTAATAAAGTTTACCTACGCAAAAAACAAAAAGTTAATTTTCTATTAACATAATTATACAAAATGTATCAGGTGGCAAATGTAGTGTTTTTCATAATATTCACGTCATAAAAGCTGAGTTTGGCTCTCCAGAAGCATATACTCTTGTAACTCATTTTGTTATTATAAAATTATTAGTGTTTTAAGCTTCATATAAAGCAAATTAAGATTTTTACGTGGTTGTTGAAAGCATTACAAACTAATTGCCGTGTTAATTGAGAAAGAGAGAGAGAGGATTGCTGCAGATCAGCACTCAAATGATTTCGAATATAATAGTAAAAACCTTTTTGGAAAGTGACTCAGATAAAATCGTAACAGAGTTGAAAACATCCAATTTTAGATTGATACTTAAATGGAACAGAGTATCATTAATACATAGTTACACATTGGTTATATAGTGTATAATATAGGATATGGTAATTCGTAATTTAAAGAACAACAGATTTTCTTTGAATTGGGATTTTATGAGAACATTTATATTAACACAAGTTGTCAAATCGTGGCATTCTATGTTGAGGAATTTAATAAAAGCGCAAAGGTCAAATATTGATGCAGACAAATTGAAACTTTTTTAAAAGTAAATTCCTATTAGAATTTTTACATTTGACCACAAATCTGCATTGTCTTTTGTATTGTTTGTTCTGATAACATACGTGGTATATATATATTATAGGTATAGCAGTATGGAAAGCAATTTTATCAATCATACTTAAAACATTGTAAGAAAACGCTATTTTTTATTTTGCATAGACAATATTTTCTTTGTATAATTAGGTAAGGATTTCATATAATCCTATATTATATACCATATTTTCCTTTTCAAAATATTAGACAATTTTGGTGTCTTTTGAAGAGAGACACCATTCAGAATATTCATAGCTTTCAAATGTTGAGAATAATAATAACTGAACAACTCAACTAAGTTATAAAAATATATCAAATAAATATAATTACATGTAATTATAAAGGTGACGTGCGTGAAGCGGTTTTATCTCCGAGTGACTGTTGACATATTTGAATAAGTTTTAAATTGTCAAAATATCTAGATTTTTTAATAAAAGTCTATTTTATTAATCAATTGGAACACTTATTCAAACAATTTGAGAAATTTAATTGTTCGATTTTTATTACATGTTTATCCAATATAATCAAGCTTGACAATATTAAAATAGTCTGCGTCCGTTTGAATACTAAAATCTGTTTTTCTTACTATTCTATGAGAATCAAATTTTATTAACTGTGAATTAAGTAAATATTCACATATAATGCGAATGTTAAGTCTTAAATAAGGGTGGGTTATTTGGTATTTTGTTATCATATCTTGTTATACTTGTAAGATGGCATTTTTAATATAATAATAAAATATTTAATATGATAATAATCCAAATTGTTGCAAAATCACATGACTCTATTTGTTTAACAATCTCAATCATATGATAATCAATCAATCATACTTGATGATAAGATGCCTGATGGTTGCTACAACAAATAATCTGTTCTAATGCAAATACCTTTTTGCATTATTCAGATTACACATATAGATACATTATGCTGTTGAGTCGGTGTATTGCTTTATAATCTATTATAATTGGCGATCTTTTTTAGCTAAGCAGTTTTTAGAAGTATTACAATAAAGCAGTGACATATTTTATTTCCACACCTAACGATGGCAATTATTCAGAATGCCATTTCCAACAATCAATTTTCAAAAAGCCACATCAAATATTCGAATTTCATGACCAACAAACCACGGTTCAACATGGGTTAACAAGTGGGGCCAGTGATTTACGATTTTATAAATTGCATATCGCCTTTGGGATAACTCATATTGTGTTCGCAATTATTATTTTTGTTCTGGAGATCATTGACGTGAGCCTAACTAGAGAAAGTGCAGTTAATAGGAGCGCGTCTAATGAGATCAGTTCGATATAATACACGCCTGCTACTGGAATTTGGGGCAGTCTATTTCTCGGGGTAGCAGGAACACTTTAACTTCTTGCTGGACTAAAAAATTCTAGATGTCTTTTGGTTGGTGCTTTTACTATTGACAGCATCTCTGCCTGTGCCACCTTTGTCGGTTTTTCTACGGTAACAGCAGAATTGATAAAAATATATATAGTACGTATTGTATATTACTGATCATAACTATTATTATAATTCACTGAATGTTTATAATATTGCAAAATCCAGCATTATCTAACTTAATAATATTCTGTATTGCTTTTATTACAGTCGTAGTACATTCTGGATTTGGATATTGTGAAATTTGTTCCTCTCGTAAGCGAAGCCGAAACCCCAACAATAGTCGTGTTACACAGTTCCCCTCAACAAAATGCATATTTCATTCAAAACCAGCAGGCTGGTCAATATTTTGTTCAAGTAAATCAACCTCCATTGTATTCTGAAGGCAATCAACCCGTTGGCAGCTGGCAACATATATACCGCAGCAAAATGTAACTAATAAACCGAATGATTATGTCGGTGTTCCCTGAATAAAATACTAAGTGTAAAAACTGAAGAAACCCTCAATTAATTAATCATATATAATCCTTAGATCATTGTTTTACCGGAATCGTGTTGCCATTTCCTGAGGTTATTAGGACGAACTAAATATTACTTATCTTTAACAAAACTTCACAAACATATGGATCAATAGCTATGTAGTTATAAAAACATCATACAGCGTCATTAACATAACCATAATTATAATCATAATATTTTTTGAACCAAAATTCAACAAAACACATGAAACAAGCTATTGAAATATCAGGCCTTATAATTAAACTGATTGAAATACATGTCCAAACCACTCAAAAAGATCGACAACAAAAACAACACAAACACATGTGACAAAACAAATTACCATTTTTGCGACCTTAACCTAGACTATTAAAACCGCTACCTAAAAAAACATAATTGACCTACTTACTTGCTTTAAACAAAACCTTGTCAGATCAATTCACCAAAAAAACACTCATTTAGTCAAGTCTCAATATTACACTGAAAAGCATCCACTTACAACCTTATATAAACTGGGCTCCCGCTCAATTCCCTTTACCACCTCTTTGTTTCAGTGTTTTGATCAATTTTCACTAAATTTGTATCTGTAGTATTATTTTTCGACTTTCGATTTCACTTTATTAAAAATATTTTTTATTTATCAACTGTAAAACAATTATATTCGTTACGCATTAACAATTTTACACCGATATAGATCGATTTTTTATATAGAATATGGTTGATTTACTTATAAAAATTATTATAATATATAATAATAAAAAAAATATTATAGATTGAAACAGATCTCTGTGTAAATTGTTTAATGTAAGTTTAATATATCAGTCACTATCGATAGTTAAACAGCTTTTGTTATTTAACAAAAAAACAAAAATAGTTTGTTATTTAACAGCACAATATGCAAATCATAACAATATTGTCCAATATCCCACTCTTTAATTTGTATTTTTATTTGAATTTCTTTGTATATATATAAGTAGATATAAATAGATAAATATAAACAAAATATAATAACATTGTTTACACGCGCAAAAAAAACCAAAGGATTAGGTAGCAATAATGAACCGACTAACATTGCTCCTATATATATATACATATAGCCTAACTTTTCCGTATCACCGCACAATATGCGCAAACCAGTAATTTATAATAAATGTTCTGCAAACGTTCGGATTATAATTATAAAATCAGTTTAAAGTTCTAAGAACTTTTTACAGTATGATCATATATCCGATTTTTTCAAAAATAGAAAGATAAAAAGCATAAATTATTTATAAAACTCTTTTATACACGATCATCTTCAAGATTGTAAGCGTTCTCTTGGTACAAAGTGATACAGAATAAATTTGCGATGAAAATAAATTCTACGTCAATTATTCTTTTATTTTTGTTTTGCCTAGATAGTATAAACTTCTATAGCATTTTATATAAACATATGATATATCATCAGACGCTTTTCTTTCGATATCTAAATAAACATTTTGTCCGACAGATATATATTCTCTATATATTAACAAATTATAGTTTTATGAAGACCCATACCATATTATAATACAAAAAGATTTTCAGGCAATTATACCCATTTTATATTAATTTAAGGTTGATTTAAATCTAGTAAATAATTGGTTTTTACCTACATATATACAATGTATATATATATATATGTATTGTTTTATATAAAATTAGAATTGCTTTCGATGATGTTGATATACAAGCTTTCATTGTTCCCAGCAACGTGACAAATATGTGCACCTTAATATCGGCTGTAAAAATATATGTTAGTTTAAAAAGAAACCCAAGTGAACAGTGAACGCTTTGGATGTGATCCTTAATTCTCTAGACATCACATCATGAAGGGCGTTTTTTAATTACAAATTTTCCTAATTTAAGTGGTTCTATTTTTTTAATGTAAAATTTCTGCAGTTTTACGACTTTTGATGGCTTATCATACTATTATACATGTTTATAGTAAACATGCGGATTTTAAAACGAAGCAAAATTGACCAAGATACATCTATCTGTTAATTATGAACTTATACGTGCTTTTTATCGTGTAATTTATACTTGATTTATAGCATTCAAAAAAATTTATAACATCAAATTTATGTTTTTTTGTTAATTATATAAAAACATTATGTTAAAAATTTTTTGATTAAAAATCATTTCGAAGTTGAAAACTCCAAAAATAATTACCAAAATTATAGTAATATATATATATATATGAATAAAACTAATGAGGATAATGACGAATCATTTATAAAATTTATATTTACAAAATGAATTCATAACTAAATCGTTTTCTTAAACATTAATTAATAACAAAGCTCTATTAGTGAAAAGTTCTTCATTGAAGTTATTAATAAAAAAGGTACATGATACTATCATTTTGAAAAAGAAATATATTTATTAATAGTTAAACCATTCAACCAATTTTAACTTTAAAAAGTTTCAATGGCATCAGTTTTTATTTCTTTATTATTGATAGTTTACATAGTGTGTATAATAATTTACTTCAATACATGCAATACAAAAGAAAAGAAAAATGTGTTTATAATGTGTGTACTTATTGACTCCGCCAAAGTTTGTACACTAACGTTTCCATGGGGATGGATTAAAACTCGGTCGGCGGAGTCGTGGTTCCGTAAACCGGCGCTCTCGGTCGAACCCACCAGCTTTATCGCCGTGGAGCATTTTGAAGAATAGATCCTTTAGAATCTCATCTTTCACATTCCCTTGCCTGTCACAGGATACGATTCCAAGAAAAGCCCCTATGAGTAGGCATATTATTGTAATACGATGCATTTTAGAGGCTGAAAATGAAACACATTTGAACATTTGCTTAAAACTTATTTTTACGTATATACATATATACATTGCGTTTAGAATATATAATTCAAATATTAGAATAATTTATGACATGTGATCTCACTCAAAAATCCTGTTATGTTCTATTTCTAAATGATAAAACTTAATTAAAACAAATGAACATCAATAATTAATATTGATATAAACAAATATATAACATTTGACTTAATTTTTTACAAATCGGTAGCATAAATGTAGCATACTGTCAGGAATAATTATTTTATAAATATTTATGGTACCACCTAATGTTTTGTTAGCCAAAATACAACAGTCAATGAAGCTATTTTGTTGTAGAATTTCTGATCATTTATTTGGTCAGACTTTAACCGCTGGACTGACTGACACATAACATTCAGTTTGATGGACTATAACATAGCAGAGAACAAGTGGGTCGGTTATTTGAATTACTCAGCCTTTTCTCAACTTTCTAAAATCAAGTTACTAGAGTACGTCCACTCTGACATAGGGCCTATTTACGACGTAATATTAGATATGTATATATAAATAATTTATTCTGTGATGATCCGGAATTTCAATGTCAAATAACAACAAAAGTATAAGTTAAAAATCAGTTTAGAGCGTTGACGAACTTCTAGATCATCTGTGTAATACCGTCCCGACAATCCATACCATCATCAGGAGTTAGTCTTTAGCTGATTTACGTTTTCTAAACCAAATGTTTTCAACATCAAATGAGGTGTTTCCAACATTTAATTTTCGATTATTAGAATTTATTCGGCTCGCTGCTTATTAACTTATTAACTTCCAACAACAGTTTGTGCAAAACAAAACTTCTTTAAACCAGGTTCAAACAAATTCGAAACTATACTGTCAAAAATACACATGCTTGAAGGATACACCTGTAACATCCAGTGACATATCCACTTAAAATGTATCCTTATAAAATGAGCGCTGCGTAGTCCAAATTCAGGAAATAAATAGTCTACTTCGCAACAATAGCTAGCTAAGTAATATCCAGGTTGGAAATATATTAAAGTCAGGAAGTAATTTTAACATAGTGGACAATTTGTAGAGGTGTAATAAAATGAGAGACATTTTTGTTATAAATGTTGAGAATAAAGCAGTCTAAGACCTGGACCGTGTGAGAGAGATATTACAAAAAGTTGCGGTTGCCGTAAACGTAATGTGAACCTTTTAAATATCTTTAGTAATTAAAAGTACTTTAATCCTAGCTTTAATAGTTATCTTAACCTTTAGTTTACCTGATATTATTTTTTAAATTAATAGAAATTATTAAAAAATAATTTTAAGCATTATTTATAATGTAAAATATGTTAAATTACATAATTAGGCAATATCCAAAATGGAAGACTAGTAAGATGAAACAATACAAAAAAAGATAATTGTTATTTGTTAAATTGTAATAACAGAAAAAATATGTTAATTTATAAAAAATCTAAATTTGTCATTTATCTATTTTTCACGAAAATAAGAAATTGTCAAGTGATCACATAATAATGATCTTTAAATATTCATAAATTGGTTCGATTAAAGATTATATTATAATATTTAAACATTCTTGATGTACAAGCAACGATAAACTAGCCTGTAGACTCATAAATGTAATAATATAATAAAGGAATACGGCGGTAATTAATAAGATAAGATCGCCTGATTGTGACATTTAGATTAAATTGTTAAATAAACCGTCATCTAAAACTATCTCCTGAACGTCGGAACTCTGTCATGCTGATGTCTAAATATGTATAAATAATATTTGTTGTCACGCTTGTGTCAAAATATGTCCAAATAATATGTCTGTTCACGCTGGTGTCAAATTATGTCACAATAATATGTCTGGTTATAGCTAAAATAATGCTTAAATATGTCTAAAAAATATGTCTGGTCATGCTAGTGTCTAATTATGTTTAAAAATAAGTTATAATAAATAAATATGTCCAATAAATCTTTAAAATACAGAATACAATGAGTGGACTATTACTCGGTATCATTTGATGTCGATATAAATATTTAAAAAAAGAATAGCAACAACAACAATCAAACAATTTAAAAGCTTGCGATTGATTGATCAAGAAGGTTTTTTAAACTAAATGAACTGTTCAGTATGATTGGCGCAGCCTATATGAAACTTTACATATATATATAATTTAAATATCGGACTTATTTGATTTTTTAAATGTTTAAAATATGCGACACATTGTCTTCAGGGTAGTCGTAATGAAGCCGACCTACATCAAATTTCATCATATAAAAAATAGACAATGTTATTTTTAAAATGAATGCTATAAAAACATCTTAACATTTTATTTTGTAATTATTAAAATTTGATTGTAACTAAAATATTTGAATAATTAAAATGATTTAATCATTTAATAGTAATTTATAAAGTAATTAAATTATAGTAATAATTTTTTAAGTATTCTCTCAAAACCAAAATATAAAACGTTTCCTTTTAGAAAGTTGCCAATAATATAATAAATAATCAATTCGACTATTTGAGAGTCCAAACTTGTTGAAATAATGTGAAATTATTATAATATAGTCCCAATTTAGATTATGGAATCAAAATAAACGTTATTAAAATGTAATAAGTAAATTAAAAGTAATATAATGTAAATTTATAATAAATAAATACCATAAATTTTAATTAATAACTACTTTTCTCTCTCTCTCTCTCTCTCTCTCTCTGTCTCTCTCTCTCTCTCTCTCTCTCTCTATATATATATATATATATATATAATATGTTATAAATGTTTAAATTATCATCATTTGCTCTTATCTATTATGCATAATTATTACACACCGTCTAAACTCTACATATGTGTTATTTTATATACATACAGCTACATGCTAAAATAAATAATGATAAAAATGACAAATATTCTCATATGTTTTATTATAAAATTGCACTTGATTTTTTAATCAATTATGGGGAATGGAAACTCATATCAGAATTGTAATAGTATCGTTTATACATCGGATTTGTTTTATATATTCCAAAAGTTGTTCAATGAATTAATGATTCATTAATTGATCCGAACTGACTGATCTTCTTAGTTTACACTTTTAGCACTGTTTAAAAATAATCGATTTTCTTGTATGGTAAAATAATCAGAGATTTACATAACATTTTAGGAAAAGTCTTTATAAACGATTTTATGTGTAGAAAGCGGTATTTTTAGAAATAAAAGTTCTACACAAAGTGTTTAAGCGTATTTTATTACTATTCCAATAATGGATATGATAAAACTTTTAAATTAATGATTATTTTGTCTTTTAAGTAGTAAATTGCATTTCCATATTTAATATCGATTTTCAGACCAACAACTAGCCCATATATTTAAGAATATTAGATAGAATACATATTTCAATTATTAGAGCAATTGTGAGTATTTTTCCGTAAATCATTTTCCTTTGAAAATATTAAAAATTGATCATAGTTTATAGCTAAAAATGTTAATAACTGTTTGATTACTTTTAAAACTTATTTAAAATGAAAAACATGTGTGAAATCTGTACAATTCAGAGATTTATTTTACTATTAAGGAAGTAATTTTAATTTATTAATTTAAAAAAATCGAAGGCTTATACAAAAAGTCTCATTATTATTGATTCCAGTTTTTGTCATTAATAATAACTTGAACAGTATTTTCTAATAATTTTGCGTTGTCTTCTTAATATTATGTTATATAAAATAAGAAAATAGCTAAATTCTGTGGAATATAAAAATCTAACCTTTGGAGATCACTAAATCGTATATGTAGTTTATCTCTGGTTTTTTATTTTTTATTTTAAAATGTTTAGTTATATAAATGTGTGGGAAAGCAGAAGCTTTTTTTGAAAAATATTAACAAATATTGCGCACTATATTATGTAAAATCGAAATTGAACACACATGTGACGGTATTTAAATATAGACCTCTGCTCAGGTGGTCTCGAATGGTTCTACACTTCATCATATTATGTATAAAATTTAATAGATTAAAAATCCTCACATTAAATGTTAACATTACGGATAAATATGATGAGCGGTTAAATAATAATAATTTAAGTCATTTATTATTTTTAAATATTAATTATTAAAACTATTATTATTTACTAAATTATTATTAATTTTTAAATTATTATTAATTATTAAATTATTATTAATTATTAAATTGTTATTAATTATTAAATTATTATTAATTATTAAATTATTATTAATTATTAAATTATTATTAATTATTAAATTATTATTAATTATTAAATTACTATTAATTATTAAATTATTATTAATTTTTAAATTATTATTAATTATTAAATTGTTATTAATTATTAAATTATTGTAATTATAAATCATTATTAATTATTAAAAATGATTAAATTATTATTAAATTATTATTAATTATTATTAATTATTTAATTAATTATTTAAATAATCTTCAATTCAAAAGTTTATTAAAACTTCATTACACAAAAGTATAGTAAGAGACTTAATAATAAAATTGGTATGCTAAATCGACTGATACCATCTTTAATATTAAATTGTGAGACAGTAAATTAGTTCAACATTTAATAATATTATTCATATATATATATATATGATTTTTGTAATATTTTACTTACATTTAAACTAGTACAACTAGTACAACTAACGCAACTAATCAATTATATAATCGAAACATAATGTATATATAAAGTGAAATAATAATGTATATTTGTATATATAAATATATACAAATATATACATACACATATATACAAACATATACAAACATATATAAATATATATGATAATGTGTAAACCATCCATTTTTAAATAGATTATTATTTTGCGCTTTTGTTTTTCTTTCCTTTTAAACGGAACATGGTAATTAATTTTTATAAGTATAAATATTAGTTTACATATTAGTTATTCAATCCAATATTAATGTTTTATAAATTACGTTATTCAATTTTATTAGAAATGTAAAATACTGTATTTCAAGAATAATAAGTAAGAAAAAACTGGCACTGAATATATATAAAACAAGAAATGGAATGTCATGGGATCAATTATATAGATTAAGTATAAATGACCACCAAGTGATTAATATTAATGAGAGTATCATTTAAAGAAATAAAACGAAAGCAGATAGGAAATCACAATTCAGACAGAAACCAAACAGGACTTGTCAACAAACGATGCAACTTTTGCTTAAAAGAGTAATTTAATAATTTGCACAATAATTCAATTAATAAATATTGATTTATCATTATTTGTCAAATAACTATTATGCACAATAATGCTTTTTGGAATATGATCCGCATCATAAATTTTAAGACGCAACTGCGTTATAGGGGTTGTTGACAGGTTAGTTAGTCGATTTCATCATATAAATACTACATTCCTCGAACCCGCTATATTTCATCCCAAAAGATATGTGTTTAAAACTTATGAAAACTATATTGTAGTTGTTATAGAAAATTCATAGATTAAATACGTTGTCCCTTTTGAATATATTGCAGCATACTAAGAAAACAACCGAATGATCCGAAGATTTTAATTTATTTAACTTGTCTCATTATGAGTAATATATGCATATGAATAAATATATATATATATATATTTATTTACCAATAGAATAAACATGACAGTTGTATCATTTTCACGCGTATATATTACTGGCATCACATTATGCAGGCAAAAAAATAGTATAATTTACTGAAAATTAGATTGACGTCTTACCTTAAAGCATATATATGCGGCGGAGTTTCTGACGTCTATGGCCTGGCTAGATTGTACAGAGTAAGCTGATTATATCTTATTAAATACAGCAAAAAATATTGCTATGTTAGGTTATTGGAGGGGATTGGCTTACCAATTAATAAATTGATAGAAGAAACACCCGCAAAAATAAAATGTGAGAAATGAAATAAATTTGCACAAATTGTTCATTGGTTAATTGGTTAATTGTGGAAAATTAAAACTATATCTGAAAATAATAACCTCTCATGTTTCTTTCTCACATCCAGTTTAATACTTTACTACAAAATTAACTTAGCCTATGTATGGCATTACATTAAATTAATTTAATTGTATTCACGATGGTTTATCTGCAGTCGTTCTTAATCAAATATTTTGAAATTGTTTAGGAGATCCTAAAACATATTTATTGAAAACGAGTACCGATAACTTTGATTCATTCATCCAAGATTTTTACTTAATTTGTCCAAACAGAGGTTGTCCGAAATAGCAAAATTAAGATAAAAAACGTTATGTTTAACATTATCTACGTATTGCTTGGATATAAATAATATAAAATATATGTCATTCACGTTTGATCAAATTATTAATCTATTTTATTTGTAAAAATATATATATATATACTTTAGGTAATAAACAAAAATTACAATAATAATATACGTAATTATATATATTCTTGAATAACCGTGTCTTTATCGGATTTTATTAAATATATTTATGAATATTGAATAATAAAGTTACAATTACAAATAGAATGCTACTCTACTTTTTTTAATTTCTACTAGTAAAAGACAGGTTTGCAAAATGATACATATAAAAATATCAATAATATTCCATCCGAATTTTGACAAAGGGTTATACGATTCTTATATAATTTTGATAGTTTAAAAATCAATAATAACGCAGTAGATGTCACGACAAATCAATGCTACAATTTTATTATTTGAAAGTAAAACTATTAGTACCGTAAAATGGGGCTACAAGCCACACGAAAGGCCAAAACGAATAATGTTGTCATATATTGTCATTGTTGTCATGTTGTCATCGTTATCATATTATAAATAATTTGTATTTGTCCTGATTATAACACATTAAATATATTTATTATTACATTTCACACGTTGTACATTTTTAAAAGTAATTTTTGATAATATGTCCAAATCAGAAGCTATAAAATACACTGATTGTTCAAAGTAATCCCACAATTTTATCTTCCACAAAATAAAGTTATTTGATATGTAACCTATAATAGCCGATTTTAGCATTAACTTTGTCCAAATCAAATCATAAATAAGACTGTTGAATTTATACTTAAAGTTAAAAGTTTCGTTTAAAATTATGTTTCGTTAAAAGGCTTTGTTACGTTTTTAGACTTTTTACATTAAGAATAGCCTGTAAGACTACCAAAAAAGCTTGGCGACTACATTGTCATCGTCCTTCATTATTTAAATTGGGTAAAATAATATAATCGTATATATGTAATATAATCAGGGGCGCAGATAGGGGTGTTTCCAGGGTTTCAGGAAACCCTAAAAATTAATATGGCGCCTATTTTGCAATGGTGAAAATATTTTTTTTTGTATAAATATATGTTTTTGAACA
>JAUZND010044712.1:1156-20408 GCA_034780555.1 Coelogynopora nodosa | reverse complement strand
GTGGTTCCCACGACGGTCTAAACCCCAGTGTTGGTTCCCAAGACGGTCTAAACCCCAGTGGTGGTTCCCAAGACGGTCTAAACCCCAGTGGTGGTTCCCAAGACTGTCCGTTGCTTTTTTGCAAAGAGGGGTCGACAGTCGTTTTTCCCTAGCTATTATTATTTTTAAATATTTAATACTTATATGAATTAAAATATAGAGCAGATTTTAGGATAATTCAAATAAAAATGAGTATAATATTCATTCGCTTCAGGAATTATTAATAAATATTACTTTTCCATGGATGAACACATAGGCAATATTCGTAGAAAAAGACAATTAATCTATTGTAAAAACAAGACAGTTGAAGTAAAAATAGATAAGAAATGTATTGATGCGCATTGAACTAATTAAATATATAGCATTTAAAACTTGAAATACATTAACAACTCTATTTACAAAACAATTAATCCTTCTTGGCATACACGGTTAAATAGTGTGATAATTGATCATCCAATGATGATAATACTGCTCTTTATGTTGCTAGTTTGGAAACAATAACATGCAAATATGTCTGATTGAATCTAAAAGTCAAAAGTGATGATGACAAATTCTGTCTCATGCATTGTTTTGAATTATTTTAATAGTCATTTAATAGTTATATTTTAATAGTCATTCATTTCTTTAACATACATGAAGGACCGTCTAATAAATAATTAATTTGTAAATAACTCTATATTTCAAACAAATTGAAGGCAAAATATTCAGTGATCTATTTAGATGATCTAATTTATTATTTTTATAGAGGCCTATTTATTTTATAGCATCACATAAAAAACCTTGCGCCAATTTATTGTTTTGTAGTAAGTCCAACAGCAATAATTAATTCATGACATCAATTACATGTCATGTGTAAAAAACAATATAGCACTGAAAATATTTTAAACACCGAGTGTAAAATTGATAATTATGATGCAAATCGTTGGCTCTATATATGTATGTTTTATGTAACTTTGAATGTCAACAATATTGGCATCAATTGTTATTAGCCATAATCAAAATACAAAAATTCTCGATATTTTGTCTGTCATTAAATCTGGAATCATTTATTAATTTTCAATTTCTAAGTTTATTGAATACAATAATTCCTAATACATGGGTTTAATGAACTGCGTCAACAGAATGAGAATTTTATGAATGCCGAGATCCTTGAAAAAGAAAAGTTCTACTTTAACATTACTTAAATGACTTATTCCTTAAATTCAGAAAAACGATAATGTGACTCAAACATTTCTTTGTATTTCACTTATACTCGATTTATTTGTCCTAAAATATTTATATATTCAAAAATAGGCAACTTAACAACTAAAATCCTTTATTTATTCAGAAATAAAAACAAAAGTCGCAAACCTTTTTATATTCAACATATGATATGTTTAAGTATGCGCAAGTTATTTTTAACATATTATAAAAGAACTTCCCTAAGTTGTTCAGAAGCTATAATATAAAGATATTTGATACACGATGAACAAAGAACATAACTTATATGCATAGGCCTATGTATGTTCAATAAATCTATTATAGAATGCCATGTAAACCTTTTTAATAGCTATCCCAAACAAATTTCTCAACAATTTAGTATTTTAACTGTGCAAAAAATAACTAACCGTTTTCTTTAAAAACATTAGCAAAACCTCAATTTATTAATCTTTTATATTAAGAATCTGAAATTCGACAAATAATTTTTTCTTATATAGAGTTCAGATACAACAAAAATCTAAAATAAATAAAATATTAATTAACAAATATTACTAACATGGTTTAGTGAATGTGATATTTCGCCTCTACTTATGTAGTAGTGGATTTTTAAATCTAATTCCAAATTTAAATTCCTCGCCAGTAATTATTGGCGATATATATATGAAAATTAACCTTCTTGTTGAAAAACGATACGGAATCGCAAACTCAGTAACCGCTTCGATGAGGTCAAACAATATTCACACATTTCGCTTGATTAAGGCCAGGCAACTTACATTTCACCCACAGGCGGAGTGAATTTAGCTTTTCAGACCGCTAGTTTAGAGCACTTACTGAGAAATCCTGGGCAAAACGCTTACTGGAAGATCCTGGGTAAAACGCTTACTGGAAAATCCTGGGTAAAACGATTACTGGAAAATCCTGAATAAAACGCTTACTGGAATATCCTGGGTAAAACGCTTACCGCAAATTTCTGGGTAAAATGTTTACTGTAAATTCCTGAATAAAACGCTTACTGGAAAATTTTGTATAAAAAGTTTATTGAAAAATCCTGGGTAAAACGCTTACTGGAAACTCCTAGGTAAAACGCTTACTGGAAAATCCTGGGTAAAACGCTTCCTGAAAATTCGCTTACTGGAAATTCCTGGATAAAACGCTTACTGGAAATTCCTGCATAAAACGCTTACTGGAAATTCCTGGATAAAACGCTTACTGGAAAATCCTGGTTAAAATATATAAGATAGTAAAGTCTATAATTAAAGTCGTAAGTTATCTTACGTGTGTGTCGCCCATTATTTTATAAACCGACAATTTTTGACAAATGTATCCCCAAAAAATATGGTTCTCAAAATATACCTCAATGTTTTGATATCAAGGTTTCATTATGTTGTTTTAGAATATTTGTATTTTTATCATTATTATTTGGTTACAAAGTATACATTTAATATGCTGAGGAAACATATCTGCATCGGGATTTCTCGTGAAATTATTAAAATTGAAAGTTGAAATGATCGTATTTTATTCATGAACCTCTGCTAATACTCGAAAACTCGATATAAAACAAAACAATGTTGCAATATGTAAAAAGTTAAATCCCACACCAGAAAACAAAATACAGCATTCTTTACATGCTGAGTGACAGTCACCATAGATGTAATATACCTTTTTTTGTTGTAAAATAACAACAGCTGAGCTATTTTAATGATTTCTGAAGATTGTTAGAATAAAAACTAAACATGCACGTTATAATTTAAATTTAAATAATATACACACATATATTGCATATTGAAGGTTGTCAAACCTCCACCTCGTGTTAATATAACAAAAATTAGCAATCTAAAATTTTTTTTATCTATAATTAGTTTTTTTATATTATAGACATATATAATCAAAATTTATACATTTTACTTCGCCTTTATTGGTATTTATTAGTCTTATATATTTATTAACTTATCTAATTTTGTATATTTAAAAAATACGTCTTTAAAACAGTGACTGTCATTTTGAATTTTTGAGGGGTTAATGTTTGCTATATAGGGTGGGCAATTACAAGTTTGTTAACACATAACTTTAATATATAACCAATCAACTGAGTCATCATAACGTAAAAAATTTTTTTCGTCGGAAATGTCTCTCAAGGAAATATAGGAAATGGAAATAATAGAAATACGTATTCTGTAGACATATTGAAATGCCCCGACAAAAACTACAAATATAATCGGTTACTTCTCAATTCGTGACATACAATCCTCGTCATTATCCTAACGTTTATTGTTCATCATCATCAGTAACGCCAGCGACATAACAGCTGTAGCATTCTTATTAATTATTCATTTTTATCTTATCTACGAGCATATTTGCGTGAGCAATGTCCATATAAAGTATCAACTTTTCATGAATACATGAATCTACGCACAGCTAGTGATCGATTATCACAATACGTTTAGCAGGCCTTCATCTCATCGTAATTATCATCGTCATCGTCCACACAGATTTATTCGAGGGAAATAGCTTCGCAGTTGTCACGTCCATCTTTTTCTCAGCCTTCTTAACTTCTGTCAACACAAACAAATTTTCAACCGGCGCCACCTCAAATTCAATGGATGTGCCACAGAAAGTCAGCAGCAGCAGTCGAACAACTTCAATTCTCACCATCGTCGCCTAATGGAACCGCAAGAGGATAACGTTTTGCACAGACGTCAATCAAATGTTTCGTTTGACAGTATCGCTATACATAAATATTTGGAAGAATTGAAACAAAATGAAAAAAATTGGATCTTTAAGACTGTGTAATTTTATAGATTTACGTTTTGTCAAATATGTTTCTTGTTCCTGATAAAAGGGACCATTTAATTAAAGACCTTCAGTCTCGACTCAAGGTGAACGAAATTAGTTGTTAATGTGGACAACAGTAGAGGTGAACACATCTGTTTTATTCATGTTTTATTATCCCTACTCCACTGTGATGATTTTATATATAATCGTCATTTTGCAAGACAGCTTTCTTAATGGATTTTTTCTTCAATGGATTTCTGAAAAGTTTTTTTTGACATTAAATTTTGTGACATCTCCTTGATTGAAAATCTGATTCTGAATCCCGGTATTTTAATTAGTCTTAGTGAATAATAATAAATAAATAATAATAAATAAAGTGTATTTAACGTCAAACTCTGTTTAATAAACACTCAAAGACGGATCAAGGGCTCTGATTCTGGAGCAGTGAGTAGTTTATGAAGTTTATCGACTAACACAGTTGCTAGCCAGGAACAGGAGAGTCCAAGGGCGGGCTCGAACCTGCTCCGAGACAACACCCTTGGCATCCGCAAACCAGTGTCTTAACCACTCGGCCATCCCATTCCCGATTTGAATGGGATGAAAAGTTTAACCCTCTTCACATGCTTCGTACTGCTTGGTATCCTCGCCAAGTGTCAAACGAGGATGCTTATTTTGGACCCTTGATAAACATTATAATTTTATAGATAAAGGAGTGACAGTCTCAATATGTTAAATTTGTTAATTTAAATCATCTGCTTAATTTAAAAGAAAGAAACATACTGTTAATAAGTGTTAGTGTAGGCCCTTTCAGATGTGTTTTCAACCCTTTGAAACTGACGTTCTGCTATATAAACATCGTGTTATGTTGTGTCATCGTGTATCACTCTTGAAAAAGTTATTTAATCAGTTTAAAAACTACAACGCAATACAGCGTCCTTCACTATTGTACATGAAAAGTTATTTGGAGGGAACTGGTTGTACAGTATAAGGTATTTTGTGCAAGGTGCGTAAACATACGTGCCGGCAATTCTTGTCATACCTCATACAAGTATAAGTATGAAGGATACACCACTCCAACGTCAACATTTGTAATTGAGAGAATTTATTATGTTTCTTTGATGATTAGAATTTTGACAATGTACAGAGGAGACTACTGATGCTTTCACAAAACTGGCTAATTGTATCTACAAGTGGGTGAAAGCTAATTGTGAACCACCGGTCAATATATCCTCTGTATAACTAAGAAAACTTTTTGCCGATAGGCAGTGCTATAATGGCAACATCAAGGATAATATGGCTAAAAAACACGTTCAACTCATTGGTTAATACTGATGAACTGCTTACCAGGAATCTGATGGATAGATAGGTCTGCGTTCAGTTTTTTGCCCAGCTTTTTTATAATCTTTAAAATTATAATAGACACTTACTTAACTTTACAGAAGATTTGATCAAGGTTCCCGTTTGTTAATCTGAAAACGCATATGTTGATCAACGCAAGTTTCATTATGGAGCCAACATCGGGGGAAATAAGATTAAAGATTATTTCAATTAGATTTAGAGATTCGTTTATATTTTTTAACGGATCCCTTGACAATCGTGTTCACATTGTGAAGCTTGATCTCATTGTATACTCAACAATGTTGTTCTTTTACTCTTATTTCGATTCACTGGATTAACTTAATGAGTGTAAGTTACAGGCAATGCCTGCCATTCCATATTAACATATGGAACCTCTGCGATTATCGCTAGTTTGGAAAATATGTGCCGTTTTTAAAACGGATGTCTACCAATTGGCTGACAGTTTCGAACCTTTTCGTGAGCTATCAATGAAGGAGGATTAGCTAGATCTTGCATCCTTTTTCATTATACCTGATATGATGTGACACCCCGATTTTAAATGAACAAGTAGTGATATCACAATGTATTGGGTTGGTTGAGGATATACTTGCAGCAATAGTAAACGCTTTTGTTACTCATAAACTACAACAAACATAAACACATGTGTGTATTGCTGGAAAATAAGGGAGATGCACATAGGGTTATGCAATACTATAAACAACACTGACTGCTGGTAGTATGACAGTATTGGAAGCAGTGTTTTTAGCAACTCCTACTGAAACTTAGGCCGGTTACAAAGAAACTTGGAAAGTGTGCTGCTAACTCTTTACTTTACAGCGATTGTCACTGCACCAAAAGTGAACATTATACTATGAATGAAATTTTTTAAATAAAAATAAATAAATAAATCAATTAGTAGAATAATACCTTATAAAAAATATTATATATTATATAAATACAGTATATTTAAAAATAAATATTTTTGTTAAACAAATCATGATATAAGCAAGCGCATAAAATTAAAATTGTTGCAAAAACCGTAGTTATTGATTTATGACGTTTTCATTTTGACCGTCAAATTTATGTTTTTTTATCAATTCCTTAAATTTTAAATCTGTGACAGAATAAATTAAACAAAGATAGAAATTGTACTATAATAATTAATTTAAGATAATGTTTTGAATATATATTTTTTATTGCATATACTACATGCTGCCTGAAAGTGTAATCTAATTAGAGTATTCATCCTTATCTTATTAAGTAATATAGTTAAAAATTTATATATATGTTGACTAAATATGCATAATATACTCCTTAAATAACATATTTGTAATAAATACATTTGAACTCTATGATCCGAAAGAAACAAAGCTGACTTTAATTAGATAGATTCTGATTTAATTAATCATTGTTCTCTCAAAATGTCCTTTCATTATTCATGCTCAACAATGTCTTATCTATGTCTTATGAGTTCAAAAGGCATTAATCAGTTTGATGTCCACACTGTCTCACAATATAACCTTTAAAAATAGACAATAGCATATTTTAAAAAGACCCTCCAGGATTTATAACTAAGTGACTTCGGCATTTCATTAAAAAGCGCAATTACATATTAAATGTAGATATAATTAATTTACTATGTGTTAAATTTTAATATTGTATCAAATTGTAAATATTCTATTTTATTGTCAGCCAAACAAGCATGCCATTTTTGGGATATTTTTAAAATTAAATAAATGTTTGTATGTATGTATTTACACATAATGAAAATGCGTTTATTACTTGAATATGTAGTCTAGTATTATTTGTATACTTTTAAAATGCAACATTTTCCATGTTTGTTGCCATTAAATACATATATGTATGGCTACTGGGTGCATTCACACGACAGTTTTATACAACTTGATTGATACTTAATTTAAATATTTTAAAACAATTCAATATATAAAAATAAGTTCATTAACTTATTGTATAGTAAAAAATTTAAAACACATTTTCTGATTCGTTTACAGACTATATGTTTTGAACAGTTGAAAGGCGGTTCAATTTATAACCATTAATTGCGTTTTCATAGCGACCGACTATAGACGATTCAAATCCGTGTCAAGACTGTCAAGGGTGTAAGTATAGAAGTATTTTTAGTTTATATCATGTCTGTCAGATTTCGTTAACATCCATGAGGCTATAACAAATACCAACCCTCGTTCCAATAAATTATTAGAACATGTTATCTATTGGTCGGTTGCACACACATTGTCAGTCATAAAATTAGTTATGATATGTCAATAATGATAAGTAGGTCAATAATGATAAGTAGGTCAATAATTATATGTAGGTCAATACTTATAAGTAGGTCAATAATGATAAGTAGGTCAATACTGATTTGTTAGGTCAATAATTATAAGTATGTAAATAATGATAAGTAGGTCAATAATGATAGGTAGGTCAATAATGATAGGTAGGTCAATAAGGATAGGTAGGTCAAAAATGATTAGGTAGGTCAAAAATGATTAGGTAGGTCAATTATTATAGGTGTGTCAATAATAGGTCAATAAATATAGTTAGATCAATAATGACAGGTAGGTCAATAATGATAAGTAGGTCAATAATGATAGGTAGGTCAATAATGATAAGTAGGTAAATAATGATAAGTAGGTCAATAATGATAGGTAGGTCAATAATGATAGGTAGATCAATAATGATAGTTAGATCAATAATGATAGGTAGATAAAAAATTATAGTTAGATCAATAATGATAGGTAGGTCAATAATGATAGGTAGATCAATAATGATAGGTAGATTAATAATTATAGGTAGTTCAATAATGAGAGGTAGGTCAAAAATGATAGGTAGTTCAATAATGATAGGTAGATCTATAATGATAGTTAGATCAATAATTATAGGTAGGTCAATAATGACAGGTAGGTCAATAATGATAGGTAGATCAAAAATGATAGTTAGATCAATAATGATAGGTAGGTCAATAATGACAGGTAGGTCACTTGTGATAGGTAGGTCAATAATGACAGGTAGGTCACTTGTGATAGGTAGGTCACTTGTGATAGGTAGATTAATAATTATAGGTAGGTCAATTATAATAGTTAAGTTAATAATTTAGGTCAACCGGTAGGTCAAAAAATGTAGGTCAACTGGTAGGTAAACAATTTAGGTCAACTGGTAGGTCAATAATACACATGTGTAACTTTTAGTACACTATTATAACATTTAAATAACCTAATACTTTGTTTAATTTGAAATTTATTTGTAAAATGGGAAATTCATAAGGAATTGAAATTTGGATAAATAAGACAAATAAAAAAAGTTAAACATAAAAATTAACAATTGGAATGGTTTCTAAAATAACGAATTACCAAATTATCTTAATTTCCCTGTGTAATTTAAATAATTCAATTTAATATTATTGTTAAATACTTATAACATGGTAACAAATTCAACTTGACACAAATTTAAAAAACTATTTAAATTATAGTAATTGAAATGTTTATTTTAAATAAAGCAGCTGCCTTAACTTTTTAAATATTATTAATTAGCATAGTTACCGGTGCAAACAAATAAATAATGGAATATGATGAATAATAAAATAAAGATATGTTTTTGTTAACCGTATTCAAATTTTAGGTTTTTATCGATTTTATATATATCCTAGATATTTTCGAGAAAAATATTAAACAAATGTTCACCATATTATAAATAATATGGATACATACATATTCAAGTAATAAATACATCGTGATAATCAATAATATCGACAAATTACATAAATAAGAAAAATTAATCAATAATAATACGTAACTGCAATACAATACAATAATAATAAACAGTCATTAACAAATTCAAAAATAAAAATGTTCAGCAGATGCATTTTATGTTATAAAACTTTAAATTTTATTGTGGTTTTACTTTTCCATAATTGTACATATTATTATTTATTCTGGTAGTATGTGAGCCACATATAAATCTTCATAGAAGTCCGTTTTTATTATTCACAATTCATTAATCAATTTTAGTATGGTGATTGAATATTCAGATTGATTGCTTCTTTTAAAATGATCCTTTTAAATTAGCAATAATTCTATAGATGTTAAATCACCAATTTTCATATTTAACCCGATTTGGAGATTCTAAATATTTAAATTTAATTTTATATGTCTAACATTACTACGGTGACCTGCAAATATCTCTGCTGTGAAACTCTCTCTCCGGTGACCTACTACAGTGACCTACTCTTTGTGGTGACCTACTACGGTGGCCTACTCTTTGTGGTGACCTACTACGGTGGCCTACTCTTTGTGGTGACCTACTACAGTGACCTACTCTCTGCGGTGACCTACTACAGCTTCTCTTCACTGATATTTCAGTCTGGTCAATATTATCATGAGTGCAATCATTTAAGGTATTTGGGTAAATACAGTTTTATGGAATAATTACAATTATCTCGATATTTTAAATAAGCAGATTTTCTCGTTAAAAATAAGTAAAAATTGATAAAACTATATATATAACAGACTTTATGCAACTGACATCTGGGATATATAATTGGTTGGTTTTATGTTTAAATTTAATGTGTATGAGTTTTGGTATAAAATCTTCTCCTTGTTTGACTGACTCTACCTTTGAGATTAAATATTTAGGATAGTCATGTAAAACAAAATAAAATTTGAAATATTCTGAAATGCATCTCTAAAATTCTATTTTTAGCAGAATCAAAAGGTATCTTCAAAACATTTTTTTGCAATAAACTGATAACAGCTATATAATGTTAAGTAACAATAAGCATCAGTTGATATGCTATAAACTGTTACGAAAACGTTTTGGTATACTACGGCCAAATATAATTTTGATCAGACTACTACCGACCACTTCAAAATAAAAAAAGTACGTAAAAGTACATTAAAAGCCATATTTTAACATTTTCTATGTGGCTCTATGTGGCCTTACGACCACATTTACTCATTCAACCGACCACCAGAGGGTCAACCGGCCACCAGTGCCTATAAACACCCAGTTTGCGAAACACTGTTATATAAATAAATTGGTGTTAAAGTAGCCTATTGAAGATGTATGTTGATGTCAAGAAATAAAAAAATAATGTTTAGATCGTATTCAAGATATTTTCATGTTAGAGATAGATCTATGATATCTATTATATTTATAGTGAAATTTGTGAGTTCAGAATGATAATAAGTTAAAATAAGTCAAAATATATAACGTTTTGTTTTTATATTGCTTTAACAGAAGTTTCTGTGTACAATATCAATAAATTAAGCAGTTGATTTCCTTGTCGCTATTATAGTAATTTTACATTATTAATATATATTGTATATGCAGAATAATGGTTTCCATTTAGCACATACATTATATAAAAAGTATAAATAAATACCTTTTTTATCTAATTTCTCCCAAAAACCTCTCCTTTCTAAAGAATATTAGATGATAAAGAAGGAGTAATTTATTTACAACATAAAAATGTGTTCTGTACTGTTCTGGTGTACACAAGAAATTAATGTTCTCAAATATTTCCAACTGTGGAATATAACATGTGTCTAATTAGTCTAATTAGGCGTACATCAGACATGATTTATATTATTTTCATGTTTAGTCAATGAGATATTGTATTTTAACCCTAGAAGCCTGGATGGGGGTCAAAATAGTTGAAGCTCGATACCCATGCAACTAAAGTTTTCAGAAACGATGCTTACTTTTCCATTAATTATTTATATTTTATCATCGTTAGGTGCGCCGAAATTTCACATAGCATGTCATGAGGTAACTTAATTCAATTATCGAATGATTTACAAATTATTACGCAATCTAGTATTCTATATAGGCTAAGCTAAATTTTAGCAACAACAACCGAGAAAATTTTGAAATATGGCTCTAAATTGTAGGAAACGAATTTTAAATTATGGGTTGCGATATATAAAAGTTAATGAGATATATAAATTAATAAATTAATAATAGATTTAATTTTTTTAAATTTATTTGTTAAACTAAAATGATTGTTATTGTAATTCAATTGAACAATATTTCTTATTTAAGTTTAATTTATAATACGTAAAAAACTGTTTATCATTTATAGAATAAATTGTATATATTATACATATTAAAAACACTTACGCAATTTGTAATTTAAATAAAATGACTATAATTTATTTCACTACAATTAATAGTAAGCTACTTACTATAAGGCTATTTGTGAAATGGGAGAAGAGGTTGGTAATTACCAGGAGAGGTTGGTAATTACCAGCCTCACCCCAATTTGACCAAAATTTAATTTAAATATTGCCTTTCTGTTAAATATTTAATAACACGAAATTATTCTTTTTAAACAAAATGTTTTGTTTTTAAAAGTATTCATTTTAAAATTCTTGTCTATCCAAAGTTTTTATTTTATTTTAAGATTTTAATTACAAATATAAGTGTGTAACAATTTTCTAGATAACATATGTGTCCATTTTCTCAGAATATACACATGTATCTAAGATGAATACTTACTTTACAAATGTCGATAGATTCGGTTAACTTTAATTATTGAGAATAAAAACTTAAGCTATATTAATATAGTAATAGTATAATAACTATAAAATATGGTAATCTGAAAAGATATATCTAAATTTTATATATAATTGTTTCAAAAATAATAAAAAATGATGAAGTTCGTAAGCATCATATCGTTAATAATGATATAGCACTGATTATGTTATTAATCATATTTTTCGTAGTATCTATATTGCTACAATCTGTATAGTCACTTTGTATAAATTAGTTTTTAAAGATTGTTTTAAAGATTGTTCATCTGTATAAAAGTGTTCTTTAGCTTAGCGTATATTTTCATGTTATATATATTTTGAAGAATAAATTCAGCAAAAGTAAATAAATATTGAGAAAAATTCAATAATACGTTAACATAAAAAAGCGACACATACATATTTGATTTCCTTAGCAACTCATAAATCTTTGATTGACTTAGCAACACATACATCTTTGATTGCCCTAGCAATACTCCTGTTCACTAATATGCATATTTCTTAAAATCTCTTGTAAAATAGTTTATCGTTTGCTGTGTTGGATACTAAATGTGAATATTTCACCAGACTCATCTAATAAACACCGCTGGTAGTAAGGGAGGAGTGACACTTGCTCACAGTTTCTCTTCCTCATAGTATCTGGAAACTATAACAATTGTAAGTTATTTTGTAATGCAAAAATATAAATGAATTAAATCTTTTTATCAATGTATGCCAATTTTAAATAAAACTGAATGTATATTCTGAGCTGTTAAAATTGATGCAAATATTTTAAACATAAAATGATTATTGGCCGGATAATTCACCCTATTAGAAGTTAGAAGTCAATCAATATCGGTTTACAAGAATGATTGTATATTTTTGTCAATTTACGTAATTTTACTATAGTAAAAGTTTGCATTTCATTTGCTTCATGACATGATAACATAAATTTATTATTAACATTGAATTATAAAGCATAGCTTACAATTGAATCATATTATTATAAATTTAACTTCATTATGCATCTTATTAAAATTTTAAAAATAAAGCACTGTCAAGGCATACCTTATCATATTTCGGGATAAAAATATTGGATACGTTACGTGTAAAAATATACTTAAAAAGCCATATTTAAATTACTAAACAATTTCCATCATCAAACATCAAACGTATAATCTACAAACCCACAAGCTTTATAAACATCACAGATATCACACGAAAAGATTTTGCTATTTCTGTCTGCATGCTGGGTGACATTTTCAATTGTTAAAACAAGAATGATGTTCCCAGATAGAAAGCAGCGCTGATCGGTTTTGTTAACAAATGTCGTCCGATGTCTGTACTGCTGGAGGTATCAATATTTCTACATATCGAGCCCTTATACACCACATATACCCCCCCTCCCCCCAGCACTTCTGAACGCATAGATCTTTTAGAGTGTTAGTTACATCGTGTCAAATTGACGTGTGTGGTGCATTGGGTGACAGGAACACAAGTTGGGACACAGTTTCCCATTTTTTTACACGTGTATATTTCTCCTTTTAAAACAGTGTGATGTCTACCTACCAAGGATGTATAGTTCAGTAATTGAGGCAACCGGATATAATGTGGAAAACATAGCAGCAACATGGTCTTTGAACTTTGTGGAACAGGCATCTGATATGAAAAGTGCCCCGTCTGATCTCCATTCATGAAAATGTGTTGTGTATTTGAATAGTGTTCGTAAAAACTTTTAAAGATTTAATTAATAAAAGTGTTTAGAATTTTTCTAATATTAGTTTTGAATGAATTGAACTTATAATCTAGTTGTGCCCAGATGGCATGTGGTTTTCATTTAATTTTGAAACTAAATTATCTTTTTGCTTTCTTGGAAAATAAATTAAAATTCTATTTAGGTTTGCCTCGTTCATCCATTAAAATTAACGATAATTAATAAAGTTTTAAAATTCCCAATTATTGCAACCCTAATGCTATATATATATATATTCTCCTAAAACTAATTTAAGATAATAGTTCACTTGGTTGAAAAGGTGTAATAAACAATTTAATTAAATAACAATGGATATTACAGACATGTTTAAAATGAATGACAGTTGTAATGTATTTGCAGTAAATTTTGAGGGAAGCAGTCTGAAATCGCATTTTTTGAGGCGATTACCTAATTCCAAATATTTTAAATAATATTCATTTCAATATTTGTATAAATACATGATGTATTAATTATACTGGAAACCTAATGAAATTGATCGTAAAAAATACGATAAAATTTTAATTATACGATTACGAATAGTAACTTTAAGGTACTATCCAAAAAAAAAGGGGAAGAGTGTCAACTAATTGTAAGGGGAAGAGTGTCAACTAATTGTAAGAGTGAAGAGTGTCAACTAATTGTAAAGGGAAGAGTGTCAACTAATTGTAAGAGTGAAGAGTGTCAACTAATTGTAAAGGGAAGAGTGTCAACTAATTGTAAGGATAAGTGTGTCAACTAATTGTAAGGAGAAGAGTGTCAACTAATTTATAATTTCTAGAACGTAAATTGATTTAATTATTTATTCATTATTATTTTAAATTGAGTCGTTTTCTAATATTTAAAAAAAGATTGAATAACATAATAAATAATAAAAAGAAGAATAAAAAAAGAATAAACCTCCTCAAATCCAGCTGTCAAACATTTTATATTTTATTTCCTAATTTAAACTCTTACTAAGTCCTTTGTATAGATTAAATAATGTGGAAATTTATTGTAATACATCAATTTAAATTGTTACAATAGGTACAGTATGTATATGTCATTCAAAAACAACTTCAACAAATAATCTTCTTAAACACTATACAGTGCCATCTTATATATACTAACTTCATAATATGTATTTAGAGACCATTGCAACCTCCACTGCCAATTATAGATACACGGAAGCCTTTCTATTTCCGATTTGTGTAACCTGGAAACAGTTATAAACTAGTCTTCGACGTGTGTTGTATATATACAAGTCTTCTTACATGAATAGTCCTCAAAATACTCATAATCACCTTCCGCCCGATGTTTCCGCAGTGGAGGTGGTCGAAGCTGTCTCTCTCTATATATACTATATATATGCACAGTAACTTAATAGAGACTATTAACTGGAGGTTTTTGTTCTTATGTGTAGGCGACAATTTTCAATATTGTTACATTTTATTGTTCAAATAATAAGTTTTAAAACTTAATTAATTAAGGTAGCGGATTTCTTCCAAAATTCTAAATCTAACTTACAAATACAACCTTCGATTTTTACAAATAATTGCAAAATATTGGAATATTCCTGTGAGGTTTACTAATATTTTATAATGCAATTTGATATTTTACTGAATCTTAATAAATATCCTAAACAATGAAGGATGAAATCCAGGATTTGGCAAGTTTTTAAACATATTCATATAGCTAGGATCTCAAAATGAAATAAAATTTTAATATAATATTATAATATCACCTGATAATGATTGATCGATCTGGTAACAGTTACTGCGTCAGATGTTACAATTGAATAAGTAGGTACAAGTAATCCATAATAAGGAATATAGACCTTTGCAAAGAAAAACGATAATAAAAAATATGACATTTGTTTCAAACAATATGGGGGGTTTGATCCTGTAAAGATCACATTTCACTATCAGTGAAGACTTTGTTTTGAATTTTTAAAGTGCGGATTCCCCCACTCTCTCCTATCATAAGTAACTGATAAATTTGGCGATCTTATGACATCACTAAAGTGATCAATTATGACATCACTGAAGTGATCAATTATGACATCACTGAAGTGATCAATTATGACATCACTGAAGTGACCAATTATGACATCACTGAAGTGATCAAATAAAAAATAGAACTTTGAAAACTTCCAATTCGATCGATTTAATCGATCTAATTAAGCGCTTGAATTACAGCCGACTAAAATATGTATAATTTTTAGAGGCCCCAATGCACCTTGGATGGCCGTTCGACTGTTAATGTCTATAAATATACAAAGTTCGTGAGGTTGCCTAGGTTACCTCGGCTAATTTCAAGAGTATTTTGGTGAAACACAATTACTCTTTCAAAAGACTATATATACGAAGTTTAATGTGATTGTATTTCTTGCATATTTCAACTCTAAAGGTTTTTTATATCCATCAACATTTTAAATGGATCACATAGAATTATCACTGACTAATTGTTTAATATTGTAAATAAAAATCAATTTAGTTAAAACTATTTGTTTGAACTATTTTGGTCGTTAACATTTTCGACTCTTATTTTTTCGAGTTGCCGGCTTCTTTAATTTTAAAGGGGTATTATTACATCTGTATTGAAAACTTGAGTATTTGGCTGCTTAATTATATATTAAATTCACCAAATTCTTTTAATATGATAATACTCGTAAATTTACACTGTTTACTTTCCATCTTAAAACTCAGTCTCACGTCGTGTTTTATATATAATATCGTGCAGTCAGTATATAACTATATGGCTATAATTGTTATTGTGTAATTATTTTTAAAACTTTTTTGTATGTTTATCGCCTCCGCGCAAAACATGCAATACTCACTTTTATAGACATCTACAAAGTATGAGAAATGCTTACTTTATTTACTTTAACTTAATGAAACAATATTTTATAAAACTAAATGTTAATGTATGCTTATTGTAAGCCATTTGTTTTAAATTTGACGCATTAATATTGTATTCATTTTGTTCATGTTCTTTGGTAACAGTTGTTATGTATAAATGAAATAATTTTTAAAAAGAAAAAAAACTTAAGCTGTGTATTATATTCCAAGTAAGATATTTCGTTCTCTTCGTTAAAAATACGACAGGTTATAAAGGATTCTGAAATATCCTAAATTGAGGTGCTTACAACATGTCAGAATAAGAATATATTTTCAGATACCTTATGCTCCAAAGATATCAAATATGTAATTCAATTTAAAAAATATTTATTTATAACTTAATATTAGGTTATTACTTTATTAAAATATAAGCCATACCACTAAAAGTTACCAGGAATGTTACACCAAACAGCATGTTTCTACTCTGAAGTGCATTTTCCAGATAGTGGACAGCAGGCTTAACCGTTTTATGCAGAATGAATTCCCATACATATATATATACAGTATGTTGTAATAAAAACATATAGCATACTTATTTACCGTAGTGCTATTTTATATAAATTGTCTATTTTCTACTTTTAATATTGTTAACAATCATCTTTTGCTTTAATAATTCTAAAACCCTGGGTGACATTTTTTAAATATATATATCCTTTTTTACTTTGATATCAATAATCATACCCGCAGGTACTAAACAATGTAAGTATTATCACCAGATATTCACTATCGCATACATACACACATAACCAAAATGAGAATTGTCTATCACTTTCAGACATAGAACAACCATTTTAGAATTGTGTGTGTTTTATCACTGTGTATGTGTGTTTGGGAACCATTTAATGAAGCACATATCAATATTTAATAAGTCTTCGTGGGTAACTGATGACTTGTACTAAGGCAGTTACCAAGACCCTTGTGTAGATATTGTGACACTTCCTAGTATACCTAGTATAATAGCGTTCATTCACAGACGTGTCAAATTGTTGGATATAATATTACATCTATACTTTAACTAGATACAAACATCTAACAATTTTCAGTCAAAGAATCAGTCACAAAAGATATTGAACAATGCAACGTCAAATGACAGATTTCAACATGAAATAAATATAATATAAATATGTCTACAACCAGTGTGAAAACATTTAGCAAAAAGATAGTATAACAAATGCATTCATCTATATAGTTCGAAATAAATATTATTAAAAAAAAAACAATATTTTTATTTAACTGTCATTAAACTGTTTAATAATGTAATAAATAAATTTCTAATCGAAATTACTTCCATTGTAGCCTATTCCGATAATAAGCATCTTCTATGGCTTCGATTCATTGACAATGTTCATGATGGCTTAACGGGTGTATAATTTGTAGCCCCAATGTTATCCGTTGTGCAATTCCCTAGTCAAAATTGGTTACTCTGATCATGTGTCCAATAAATATCTTTTTCTCTCGTGTTAGATCTCCCTTTGCTAAATAAAAAAAGTAATCGAATTTTATCTTCCTTTTTCTACTTCTAAGAAAATCATTTTCCCATAAAGAGCCGCTCTTAATTCTAACAGTAATCACCGTTTTCTTAACTCTTGTAAAGCTGATTTTATTTTAACATATCTAAACACTCGTCGTTCCAAGTTAGTCCGTAATAATAGTCCGTTTTAAAGAGCAGAGTAAGAATATATTGCATAGCCAAACCTACAATTATATTTCTAATCACATAAAAATATCTATTGAAAATCCGTGTTATTTATAATTCATTCATAATACACCTTTGAAAGGATTTTAGGTTACGTAAAATTGTTGGACCATATAGCTATTATTGTTAAAAATATAAACATTGCTTTTAATATAAACTATCCTGTAAATACAGTCTTGTAAATTATTTATTGAATCCATTATATAACTTTTATTAGTCCATCATGTTCTCTCTCTTCGAATACCGTTTACCTTCTGTGGATACTCTATTTGTGAATGGCATTTTTTGGAACTCTTTTTGGAACTCTTTTTTTACTACATTTAATGGGTTGTTTCCTGGTATTTTTCATTGTATGCTCATGATTCTAAACCTTAGTTATAGGTTCGAAAACTTGAGTGTTTTTTAATAAAATGTTCTTCTTCAAATGATTTGATTGTTTCATTTGTACTATTCTCATATATTAATATAACATGGTCACATTTAAAAAAAGTATAGTTTATAATTATTTCGGTATATTTTTTAGTAGAAAGAGAATTGTTGTGTTTTATGTAATATAATTTAGTACTTCGCTGTTTTATGCCAAAGAATAGAATGACGTTTTCGTTAACTTTAATTGATACCTGAAATAATGGAAAACATATATTTTATTACTTTTACTTTTACTAAATTCATTATGTCTTAATTTCTTAATAAAAATCAAACTATAATTCAACTAAAACAGCTTAAAACCCGTAAATTCTTTTTATCAAATCTGCACATTCGTGTATTTCTTATAAATTATAAGTTAAACAGTATTATATGTTTTTTTCATCATAATAAGGAGTAAGGTAAAACCTCCACAATATCATACGACTCTCGGCAAACATGTTAAAATATGTCTCCTGTCGAATATTGAGACAAAAAAGTCATGTGCAATAATTGTCTGGATCTCTTGTATTGCTGTATATATATAGTTCACTCTACGTTAGTGTAGCAATTGTCTGGATCTCTTGTATTGCTGTATATATATAGTTCACTCTACGTTAGTGTAGCAATTGTCTGGATCTCTTGT
>JAUZND010044701.1:0-20409 GCA_034780555.1 Coelogynopora nodosa | reverse complement strand
CTCTCCTCTCATCTCATCTCTCTCTCTCATTTCTCTATTCTCCCACTCCTCTCTCTTCTCGCTCGTCTCTCTCTCTCGCTCGTCTCTCTCTCGCTCTCTCTCTCTCTCTCTCTCTCGCTCTCTCTCTCTCTCTCTCTCTCTCTCTCTCTCTCTCTCTCTCTCCCGCTTTTCTTTGTAAAGGTTGCGTTACGCTTATGTAGTGAATTATAGCGCCTGAACTATTTTTATTTTGTTTGTAATTAAAAATATTTCTAGATTTTAAATGGACATTTTTAATTATCTAGTAATAATCATAAATTCTAAACATCTCGCTTGAAATCGAATATTTTATTTAGATTAAAAAATATTGTCCTTTATTTTAAAGCTGTAAATATTTGTTTGGGTTTCTAAACAAATTTGATATTCCTTATAATACGATTAATTATTTTGTTGCTAATAATTAAAAATCTCTTTCACTTGATAAATATTCGAAATTACGTTTATCTCACTCTTCCATGAGCACATAAATTTATAATAATCAGCATATTATATTATTGAGTGAATACAGCCTTACATCTTCTATGATGAAGTATTCTTTCACAATGTTATATTATATCTTAAATAATTCCTTTCCTCACTCACGTGTTTGTCGGAAGTAATCCATTGTAAGAAATAACTATTTAGTTATAATAATATATTTATAAAATTTTATTGTAATGTGTAAATAATTTTCCTTCAAAATTTTTCTAAAACATAGTTCTAATATCACGCAACAAATATTGTTTTAGAAATACCACAATGTAATTAATGGCTTTTTGTTTGTTGTAACTATTATTAGCATATTATGTATACTGAATATTATGTTGAGTCTACTGATATTTTTTAGAATGATTTTCTTCAAAGAATCTCAAAACATTGTTATTCTTTTAATCATTACAATATTATAGTTCGAAACAACCTTTGGAAATTTACTTTGCTGCTTTCCGATGTTATTACGTTCTGGATATTAAAAATATATTCAGTAAACTCTTGTAACTGCTTTTCTACAATTAGTTAGGAAAAAACATTCTGTAGACGGCTGAATCCAAATGCAGTACCTTATTTTGTATCCAAATTTGATTTATACTTTGTACACTATTACCTTGTTTACTGTTATACTTGTGCATATTTTACAAGCTTTATTATGTATTATATATTTATTTATTTATATGTAAATATACATAATAATTAAAAATTGGAAGTTCTATTGCATTTATGATATTAGTTATAGTTTTTATAATCAAACAATAATTAGTTTAAATCATATCAAATTATATTTTAATATAGTCTACTCTCTATAGTTGTTTGTAAACTGCTTATTTTGTAATATCAAAGTGAAACTTTTTCTACAAAGAGGGAACGTGTGTTTATTATTTTGAGTTGATCCCTTATATAATTAATATGAACGGATGTGCTGTAATACAGTTTAATCGAAATTAATAATGTAGTATTGATAAGTAGGCACTCTTTATGTATTGATTGATATTCCTATTTCAACCAATTTTTACCGGGTAGGATAATTTAATTTTTTTACTCTATCCTATGCATTTCTCTGTTTACACTATCTTAATATTCGGCATTTCTGCAATAGTTATTTGAATCTGTTAAATCATAGTTGATTAATAAAAAATATTTTGAAATTGGTTTACTGTGGAAAGTGCATTATCGATATATTTTTTCTGTACATTTATATATTAAAAATATATAATACCTTATAAATGTTAAAAGGGATTATGATTTAGTCCTTCTTTTTTACATTTTTTGAAAAACTGAATGTATTGTTATTTAAGTATTTCATAGTACTTGTGTAGATTAGTACCTATGGTCTTAAAACATTTTTGTTAAAATTTTGCCACCAAAATTCAAACTGGACTGACTCCAATGATGATTCTCTCATAGCAGCGAGCAGATTGGTTTAAATTTGATACGTTTGATATAGCATAATATGAAAACAAATTACATTATTTGTATTGCTCAATATTCATATCTTTTAACACGAAAGAATAATGTTTTAAATTTTTTTCATTTGGGATATAAAAAAATAGAAATCTTTTCACAACTGAAATACTTTTTTCTAAACTAACTACGATATAATAAAGTTGATATGAAGCTTTGGAGTTGTGGTGGAACATGTTCCCCAGAATGTGTTTTAGTAATATTTAGGTATATTAACAAATATTATGTGTATTTATGTTTACAGATTTAACAATAATAATTAATATGTGTTTTGATATTTAAATGTTATATAATTAGGTGTTAAATAGTAGTCTTTAGACCACGAACGGCGAACCTTCATCCTAGGGAGAACGGTAAGCTTGACATTTTTTGAATATGTGTACGGCTTGGAATTTTTGCACGGAGTTGTATCATCATCATATTTTTAGTTATTGTGTGGTCGTAAATTTTAAATTAACTATAAGCAAACTAAATTACATTTAATACATATTTAGCGAATAAATTAAATGATGTCCGTCTGATGAAAGCAGTCTTTAAAAACTCATTCTGCCTCAATTTATCGAATTCATTTGGAATATTAAAAAATATTTTATTAAAAAAAGCTGCATCTTTCAAACAAAATTAATATGCTGAACTTATTAGTGTTCGTAAACTTTTCATAGACTCTGGGGATGTGTGGTGTGACTCTCCTGCTAGAAAATTATCTCAACCCTTTAAAAGCGACAATAGATGGATAATACATTTTGTCTGAGTTAACCTAATATGAGATGATTTCTTTTAAATAACTTACATCTTATAATGTAATCCTTCGATGAAAAATTCCGCGTTTGATCATTCCTCTAAATGTTATATTTTTACAAAATGTAGCTTTTATTGTGCCAACAAAATAAAAGTTGCATATTCAAGTAACAGACATGTAGAACTGTTAAATGAATTTATAATATTTTGAAATTTATTTCTAATTTATTAACAGCTAATGAGAATTAACAAAAACATTTAATTGGAATTTAGAACGAGAGTTAACGACTAGAATTAAACAATTGAAATTAATGTTGTTAATTACTATGGAGCTACTGCAAATTTATGTATATAAACTATGATTCAATTTGTTTGTTTTTAAAAAGTTGTACTATTTTTACGATCTAAATTTTTATGATTTTTCCATTTGCTATATTATTAGATAATTCATTGGTCAAGTTAATAACGTTCATAGTTTAATCTAATAACGGATAGCTAATTCACTTGTATGATGTGTGTACTATGTGTTCCGATGACCCTTACATATGGTTCCAGATCATGTCATTTTATGTCAGATCAGATTAGGTTATTTTTTATTGGCTTATTTTTTTATACAAACTAGTTTCCTTTAAGTCCGATTATTAGGGGGTTAATTGATATGAAAGTTCGTTAAAGGTTAAGATATATAATATCCGTCTTATAAACATTACGTTTATTGCAGCATTTATAGGCCTGAAATGGCCAAAAACAACTCATACAAATATATACTACATAATCTGTTCCATGACACGGGTTATATCTGTAGTTGTCTATTTAAAATATTTGTCTTATAAAATGTTAGTATTGCATAGTTTCCCAATTGCTATCGAAATATCATAAAAGAATTTTGAAATTTAATTTTATTTACGCTTTGTTTGGTACATTCCTAGTATGCTGAACCCAACTCTCAGTGTGTCAATATCAAACTTATCACCACGTAATATTTTTATTGATATAGTTGACACCCTTTTAATGAAATTTATATTGAGCATTTTGTTTCGAAATTATTCACCGTGGTAACATTGCATGCTGTGCATGCATAAAACCAGTAACATTTCAAAACATTTTCTATTAACTTTTATTACACTACATATTGTTCAATTTTCATACGTGTGTTTTTGTTAGCTTTCATTAGTTTTGTTAAAGTATTTCTAGATTTTACAAAAACCTATTTTTGCTAAAATTTATAATGTGCTATTTTTAGCGAATAATACAATTGTTATTTTGTGTTATATTGCATTTTGCAGTTTAAAATAAAATGAACCTATCAATAACCGTGTATGTGTAATTTGTATGTTTTCGTCTTGTTTAATCAACATTATTAGTGTTTTGTTTGTCAAACATGGCAGAGTATGTTATAACTATATCTTAAGTTGAGGTATTATAATGGCTAAAATAATATTTTGCCAAAGATTATTTAAGATACATTTTAAAATCTAACTAATCTTAGTATTTGGCTTGCGATTCGTGATATTTTATTAACTGTTAATACATTTTAAAGGATGTTGTTGACTGATACAAATAATGAAACTATACTGATGTCTATTTAATTACAACAGAATTTTATTATTATTATATTGAAGAAAAAACGCAGAAGCTTTCGTTTGAAGGTAAGCTGTCTTGATGGACTGCTTCTAAGAAAATAGGTACTCATTTCTTTTTTAACCACAGTATACGCTATAACCTATTCCTTTGTTAAACTAACGGAAATATCTGTTCGCAATGACTTCCTCAAAAGTTTCTTCTGTATAACATCTTGGTTTCTTTAAGTAATTTTGATAATTTTGTATAACTCACACTTTTACTTATGACTGAAAGTGATTCGCTGCCTTTGCTCGCTGTGACTTAACATCCTTCTCTTGTATTCTATTTTTTTCTTCTTACACATTTTTTCCCAAATATTTCAATTTATTGTCACATGAAGTATTACAAGTATATGTACGCGTCATATTAAAAGGTCTAGGTCTATGTTATATTTATCCTATTCATAAATACTAGCATGAGTGTTAATTTCCCGGATTTATCTGGTAATAATAATGTATATTATTAATATAAACTTTGTGTAGACATGACACAAAACTAATCTTAAGACTTTTTTAATTTTTTAAAATAAATACTATGTAAATTTAAAAAATAAATTTAAAAATCTCATGCAACATTTCAATACGAATATTTTTCTCTATTTTCTCTATTCCATTTAGACATGGAAATATAAATACTTTTAAATTGTTGCATAATAATATATAGAGATCCTTGTTTAGTGTTTAGATGTCGGATTATTGAAAAGATAATATTTACAGGTTTTTTAAATACTTTTTGTAACTTTAATTTGAATGTTAATATAAGACAACTGATATAGGGCCACTTTTAGTGATCAGAACATTATATTTCTCATTTTACATACGTTAGATTTACATTTTTATTTTAGTACCTTATAATATTCTGTTAACTTTTGTCCAAAATCCATATTCTGTTAATTCTATAATAATATTTCGATTTAACGTATTTTCTTAGTACGACATTTTTATTATGTTGAACTGTTTGTTATTCATTAATTTGTTTATTAAAAACTATTTTTATTTGTATATTAGTTTATATTGAACTTTATGTTTACAATAAAGTGGATTTAGATTTTTTAAAGGTGTTATTTTGATTAGTCCTATTCAAATAAAAGCAGCACAAACTAATTAGAATTATTTCAAACTAACCTAAACTAATTTAATCAGCATTCATATAAATCTGTTACATTATGATGTACTGTAGGTCTATAAATACATTTATTTTATTTACCTTGAATACAATGAAACTAAAAGAATAAAATGCTTAATTTATATAACTTTCTAAAAATCAATAAATGTAATCCTATTATTGTTTATGCTCGTTTTGCATTAATAATATTATTTAAGTAGTTAATATAATATTACGCTTTGTTATACTTCAGAAAAAGTCTTCGAAATCCAAGGACCATATTGGGGATGGAAGAACCTCGGTGGAACCATCCCGTCTCTCCACATGGGATCAAAGTAACCAGAGAGGTCAGTTAGTTTGCATGCCTGTGTCCTGAGAACTAGAAAGAATGATTTGTTGATCTCAAAACGAGTTATTAGTAACATTAGATATTGTAAAAACCGACCGAAGAGTTTGTTTATGTGTGTTTTGATTATTTTTCTTGATTATTCGTGTCAGTTAAATATATTTTCTGTTTTTAATGATAATTTTTTTGTATAAATTTAAACTAATTAATGTGAATAAAAATTTCGTTATAATTTCGCTATTGTTATATTTTTTAATATATACATATTTTCAACAATATGGGAAATATTTTAAACAAAGATATACAGTTTTGAAAAATATTGTATTATTGATAGTTTTTTGCAAGACTTTAAAGTTAGAGCCAGTTTCGGCTATTTTTTACCAGGTGCAAATCCGTATAGTGTCAATATTGAGAAAATGGTCACTATTGTTAAAATTGTATTATATAATTAAATATTCCAATAATATGAATTTTATTTAAATACCATAATACGAAATATACGAGTAAATCTAATAAAACCGGTTTATATCCGCAAGTTTGACAATGTACAACTATTTGAGAGTATACCTATTGGATATAACTATTTAAATTGAATGGTACCGGTTCCTTCGTCGACACTGACGTCTGATCCCATCCGGTATTCTCTATTCTTAACTCTTTTTATTCCCCTCATATCATATTTGTGATTTTCAAATTGTCATTCTTTGATAGCCTTTATTGCAATAATGAAAATGTTGAATTAACCTTTTTTAATATATAATCTTTAAACTGCTGAAAACTTAATGGAAGTAAATTAATAGTTTGGTATCTCAAGTTTTAATTTATTAGCTTTTTTTAATCGATTTATATTAATAAGTTATGTAAACGAAATTGAACCAACTGATGATATCATTTCAAAACAAATATATGATTAAAATCCTGTCCATTACCATGGTTAACTTACAGTGGGAATGTCAATTAAAATCATGAGGCGGTTATTTTTCATTTGTAGTAGTTATATAATTGTTTAATATATTTGAATTAATTTATTTTCTTCTTAGGAGAAATTTCTTTTCGTCTACCTTTCAAAAATTGATGAATTGCAAAGTTAAATATCAGATCGAATTAATACATTTCTCTCCATGTATCATAATTTTCCTAACTTCTGGTAAGAACTCTTAAATTATAACATTTTGTGATTTAGTTCATGAAACTGGGTAATGTGATTTATAAATCGCAATTGTCATATTTGAGTTTGTGTTTTACGTATACTCTTGTATCGATTTGTTTATTTGCATTGTTAGCTTTAATAAATTCGTTGGATGACCTTGAGTGCGATGATGTGGCTGATTATTACGGTAAGGAGGCAAGTGACCAGTCAATTTGGTTTGAACAAAAAAGCAGTATAATATAAGTAGTTGCACAACCTTCGCTGTTTTTGTTATGAAAATCCCGATCTGCTCATTTTGTGGGGAACTTGCTATTTTGATCATACTTAACCAGTGGCAGTGGTTAGGGTCAATTACCTTGTAGATTTATATGGTCATTACTATACCATGTCCCCTGATTCTTTTTTCATACTTATTGGTACCCATTCAGCTGTGTATACATTTTGAAGTGTTACTTATTTTTCAACCCTTTTTACGGTTTGGATATATATTGTTTGATTTGGTCATGATTACAGTTGCAACACATTTAAGTTATTATTTTCACCACATTATATTTATTTTGTGTGAAAAATTTATTTGTTAAAGTTAACCATATTTGACATATTTATTTCTTGTATAAATTATTTCTAACTAACCTTAAAAGCATTCGTTATGTATTCTGAATACTAAATTTTGAAGTGATTTCTTTTTCTGTTTTGCATATTTTCATTCTACGTTGACCAATGATATCACCTTTTTGTTTTAATAATAATTTTATCGTTTAAAATAGTCGAATAGCACTTTATCATAATTTTTTTTGAAGTCTATATTTGAGATACTTCTATTTTCCACTGAGCTTGATTTCTGTAATTATTATTCCCTGTGTTGATGCTATCGTTTTTTTCTCCTGAAAATAGGCTTCATTGCTACATGCAGGTCAGGATTGTTATATAAATTTAGTAGATTAAATTGATTTCTGTTTTCCATCTATGTGACAAAGCAAGACTGCTGGTTTTCTATATTATTTTGATTAAACAAGAAAGAATCATGGAATTTATATTGGGTAAATGTGATTAATATAACAATCTGTGTTCGTTATAGTTGGAGTAACAATTCGCGATTATTATTTTCCTTCATTATCTATTTGATGGGACGTAGTTAAGTTTTATTTGGCGAGTGTCATTGATGCATTGCAACCATTTTAGTTATCTTGTATTACGTAACATGTTATTTATTATATTCTGTTGTCTTTTTAAAACAGAGTATATTTATAATATCTATGAAAAATAGATCACAATTTGTTTATTAAAATTACTGAATTATTCTTGTTACTAAAATCCGGTTTCAATTATTTTTAATCTGTATTTTTGTTTTGGTTTGAATATTTACTGAATAAGTAATACTTATCTATCGAATTACTGTTTCACAGGAATATCTATCGTTTCTTGGAAAAAGATTACACATTTTAAAAGCTCAGTTTCTAATTAAGAAAGTAAATGTCCAGAGTTTTTTAAATTAAAATTAATGAGTTTACAATTATATGTTTTAAAGTTATGTTTTATATTTTTTTACAGTTATTTTTACAATTTATTTTACAGTTATGTTACGTAAAATATGTTAATAAATGCTCTGAGATTTGCATCTATAGATTTTAATGTATTATTTATAACTGTACCGTTGTGTTTCACTTTTAAATTTTTTTTTGAATTCGATTACTTTCCCGTGGCAAATGTACATTTGACTATCATATTATTTGCATTCTTTGCTACTATTTCCTAATTTACAGAGTCAAATACATCCGAGATTCTTGCTCAAAGCCTTCTCAACCTCGAAACACATTCCGAATCTGATGATGAGTTTTACGACGCTCCTGGTAAGTGAGTAGGTACCTGAAAAGCTTTGATTTTTCTCACATTCTTAGAAATTGATATATTTTTTGTTGATGTTATATATTCTCAAGAGTGTATATATATATATACATAATTTTACATTATGATCCAAACTTGTGATTTACTTTTCTGTGTACTTTTCTTCCCCTCTGCCAAGAAGGTGGCTTAAATTACTAGACCTTGTCTCTACGAATTTCTTTAAAATAAATCAATTCGATGAGAAAGTGTAAACTTATCCAGTCTTTGGATTACCGGAGGCTATAATTACCTAAATACAACAGCTCCCTATCAACTTCTCTGAAGAGCATCATAGCATGCAGTGGAGGCGTTTTTACATAGCTGAGTTTTGTATCTATATATATATATATGCTATATCATAATATAATACGAACTGCAAATTAATGTACGGCACGTGATCTAGTCGCATCTGTTAGACTCAATTAGGATAAAACACGAAGTAAGGGTAAACAGTTTGCAAATGGCTTTTTCAAGAATTTTGCATATTATTTGGCCTTTCTGATTTCATGTTATTATAGAAAAGCAGGAATTTCTGGCATACTATAATTCCTCATATTTTGTGAGTGTTTGCATTTTTGTGTAAGCCTATCAATATATACATGTTTGCTATTGCAACATGTTTCCTCTTGATTCCTTATACATATATATATAGGTTGAATGTGTTAACACCACACTGGAATATAATTTGCTTAGGTTATTTATTGCTGAAGTTTGTATATCTATATTATATCTCCATACTATAATATATTAATTTCGTTTTCCCATAAAACTAAACATAGATGCGTTTTCGCTAAGGTTTGTTTGTAATTTATGTTATTTTTCTATACAAATTCTTTTAAAACAAAACTAATGGTTTACTGTTACAATTGGCAATTAATTTTCACACAACAAAATTATTAGAAATTCAAATTATTAAATACATTTATTAAATTTTTTTAAATAAAAACTTCTTATTAAAATTATTTTAACATATTAATATATTTCTTTTTATGCGTACTTTTCAATGTATAACACACAATCACACTTTTGGTAGAGATCCAGAATGAAATGCAATACCTATTCTAATTAATAATAGTGTATGTAGGTTTTAACATAGCGAGACTTCCCACGAAATCTAAAGAAATCTAAGGTCTAAATTTCCAACATCATTAGAATTTTTATTCAAACAGACAAAAATAAAAACTTAAACTAATATTGAAATATGTGTCTCAGTATGTAATTTACGTAATTTATTTCTTGAGCATGTTGAATATATATTTTTTGTCTTCAGTTCTCTTATGACCTAAAACTGTCACTCATGTCTTCTTAAAAAAATTTAGCGTAGGTCCACTGTTATCACAATTTAAGGATACAAATTTTGTCCGAGTGTTCTATATTTCAGTGAAGTAACAGAACTACCAGCCTACAGTTTACATGCTAATATATTTATTAAGGTATCACTTTTATTTTTTGCACCCTTTGTTTCTATTTTTAAGATTGCGATCATCAGTACCAACTATAAGACTTCTCAGTTTGAACATGGCCTTAGTGTTAGCTGTACATTTGTTAGACCTATTTTGTTCACAACGTGTATGTTTTCTTTGGTTTTCTGTGGTGTCATTCTCAGTAGCGCTATATCATAATGAATTTACTATGCTATCCTCTTCTTAAGTCAAACTATCTTTATTTTTATATAAGAACCAAAAATTGCTTCATTCAATTGTACCGTGTGCATATTAAATGATCTAATGATCTGTGCTACTGATATGCATATTTTATTTTATTTTATATTAATAATATAATATGGGAAATGGTAAATGTTGTATATTTTATATAACAAGCATATTATTGATAGCAACGATAGCGTGAAATTAAGTTGTTCATATCCACTGATATATATATATATACATATAGTGAAGGCATAATTGACGCTAGCATTGAAAACTGCATCTAGAATGATAGACACCTTTCTTACTTAGGTTGAAAAAGATTGAATTTATTTTGTTGTAATATTTTTTTGTTATATAGATATATATATATAATTATTGTTGATTGCTGTAAGTAAGCTCTGCTTAAGTTGTACTGCCCACACACACATAGTGGATGCAACAATGCCCCTTTATATTACTCAGGTCCCAGGGTTTCTTTTTACATGGATTATGTGAAATCGTATCACGGTAAGTCCCTTTCTTTTCTCTCTTATAGTGCACTATTATATGCGAAAGTGGGATTCATTTGCATCCCTTTGTCAGAAAATACGGCATACGTTGTCATGATAAATTGAACTATTATTCTCTTTCAATCATGGTAGTTTTGTTTTGAATTATATACGGTTTTAAATAGATAAAGTTTAATATTTTTTAATTGTGGGGAGTACCTATGGTTGTTAATAAGCATTTACTGTTTCAGTTTAGGTTTTCATTCCTACTAAATTGTAAAATTAGATAATTATTTCTTTAATTGTAAAAGAACTATGTATGTAATTCTTATAAAAAATCCAAGTTTCTATAACGTGTTTAGTATTTAGTTTGGTATGATTTGGTGTTATCTAATTTATTTCTGAATCGTTTATTATTTTTATTTTCACCATTTTCACCACTGATTACGTACTTTTGATCGTATTAATATCATCACTTTCAAAAATATATACCTTATTTAGTTACCCTTTAATAATAATTTGTTAAATATGGATATGAATGATCTAATACTGTTGAATTATTCTGATAATTCAATATTTACTATAATATAAAAAAAGTCTGACTTCATATAAATGTAATTAGTATAATATTATAAAGCACATGTTTTATATACTCAACAATTGATTACACATCGTATCATTGTAAGCCGGTGGACGATTAATTTATTCAAACAATTACACAATTGAAAATACTAATTAATTGGTTGTTTTTGCGGTAAAAAAGTGTTTGTTATTTATTATTTTATTCAGAGAATGACTAATACATATTTTTTGTTTATATATACAAGCGAATATTGTTTACAAATTTACTTTTGTATAAAATTTTTGATTATGTGAATATTTTCAGTATATAAAATTTTATTTGAATAATAACGCTGTGAATTAATTGGTGATACTATTCATAAAAACGTATTATTGGAATAATTATTAAGATCTGTTTATTTGTCGATTTTTCAATGCCGCATTTGTCCATTTAAACGACTGCCTTTTCATTGCTTATATTTGCTTGCTCTTGAATCTTTATTGCTCGCGGTTACTTGGGTCAACTAACGCCAATTGCTATAATATTATTCTAAAGAATATTTTGTATGGCAATTCGCAATATGTGAATAACACATAATATAGCTTGTGTTATCTAGTTAATAGCTTGTTGCAAAATTCGTTTCATCATAAAGTCATAAAACCATAAGTCATCACCATGTCATAGTATGATGTATTCGTTTGTTTGTAGACAATTTAGAAAAATCTCTTTATAAATATGAAACTATTAGTTATATAATTAAAAAAGTAGAATCTTTTATCTTATCTATGATTGACTCACACTGAAGTGTTTTAAACAACTTGAAAATGTCAGAGTTGGTTTCTATTAGATTTGTTTAAAAATGTAGTATATTGTAATATTGTATCTACTATTATAAGGCTACTATTATTCAAATCTTTTTTTACGTAGGCTATATATTTCTGTTTGACACAATTAAAATCTTTATATTATTATGTGTAACTCATTTTATGCAATACTAATTCAATAGGTTTTTGAGAAATTTCCAACTATATTTTAACATATTAAATAATTGAATATATTAGAAACAATATTCGTATTATCTACTTCAGTTAAATGTTTATTTTTAGAATATGTAATGGAATATGAGTATTGTACTTAATCGTAATGTATAAGACATACATTTGACACTATACACAAATGACATATAATCATGGAATTTTTAAAACAACAGTTTAATTTGAAATTATACTTTTACATTTTTGCTGTGGCAATTTCTTTTATTTTCTTTAAATATATAAATTATTTATAATTTACATTAAGTTGTGCGAGCTGGAGGTTGGTGGATGTGTGTCAAATCCACTTTCCTTCTATTACTATTTAAATTGCCTGTTTTTTATTTGACTCCTCCTCTTATTATTATCTATGTAATTATAATTTGTATGTCGAAAGTACAATACGTTAAAAACATTTATTATTTTATTTATTAGTTTTAGCTGGAGTGTAGTATACATAAATATAAAATTAGCAGTATCACTTGATATAATTAAAATAAATTAATAATTGTTAAAATGAAAATATTTATGAAAAAACTAATTTGTTTCGGTTTTTAATGAAAATGAATTTCGACATTTTTAGTGATATATTTAAATATAATATTTCTATGTATTTTTATAGCAACATTGATATTGATATTAATATTGTATTTGCTTTTTTATAACGCCTGAATTTTTTGTTAACTAAAATCTAACAGTGCTTTTAATTGTTAATTGACAGTATCATAATTATATTATATTACGAAAATGTATATTATAAATAAGAATGATCTATAATCTTTGATAGCATTCAGTATGAATTAGGTGAAACATAATTCACTATATAATATTTTAATGCATTTTTTATTTGGATGAATTTAAACATTTACTATAATTAACAATTTAGATATTTATATTAATTAACACGATATAAATTTTAAACATTCCATTTTTTAATATGACTGATCTTTTTGGACACTTTGTTACAATATATTCTATAAGTAAGCTTTTTTTGTGGTCCATAGTTTGCAAATGTAGTCTCATTACTTTGTTTTAATTAATAGTTTGAGTAGTTTAATTTATACTTTTTAATTTTGATTAATTTGAAATAATCTGAGAAATTGCCATAGTTGAGTGTAGTTTAAATAATAATATATATATTTTACTAATTTAGTGATTTAATTTGTATCTCTTATTTTTTCAATTTTTATACAGCCTATCTTTATGTAGTATACTATATAACATTACATAATGTGTTTGTTATCAATATAGCATGTTTCCTATCAATATAGATGCCGTCTTAAACAAAAAGCCACTTTTCAGTTATAAATGTTCCAAACATTTCTGGTATTCAGGTATTCTTTCACACATAATGCTGAATGATGTATTTACCTACATATTACAAATAAATTAGCCATTTTATGGCGGTATATATCTAAATTATTTATCTAGTTCAATTCTTCCAGAATATATAATAAATTGTTTGAATTTAAAATATGAATTATTATTAACATAATTGAAAAAATAATTACTGCTGTATTTAAACATACCTAAGCATATCTAAGAAATATTTCCTTAAAACTTCTGTTTAAATATATTTTATTATTAATATAAATAAATTATTAATGTTAGCAGCAACAGGCGCTGTTAGATTTATATTTACATAGATGTAGATAGTTTGACCTATCATGCAGAATTTACTGAATTTTAAAAGTAAAATGTGATCAAATTATTTTAAAAATTACGAAACGGTTTAACAAAATAGAATTGAAGTTAAGGCTATATTTGTTATCGAAGACGACTACTTTCTAGATTAAAGGTACAATTTCACAAAATATTTACAATTTTTTAAAAATTAATTGAGCAACGTTTCTGTGAGTTTTTTGTTATGTCTATAATGCGTTGAAACGTTTTCTAAAAATGTAGTACATACATTATTATATAGTTTTTCACTGCGACTGTATATAATATTTATATATTGTTATTTTGTGATATACTTTCTTAGCGGTCTTTTAAACTACAGAAATGTGCAAATTCTAATTTATCAGATGAGGAAAATATTTATCCTCAAACACAATAATGAATAAAACCTGAATATAAATAATCCTTTATTTCAAATATTTTAAACTATTGTGTCATGATATTATCATTATTAATTTCTGAATTATCAACTATCAGGTTATAAATGTCACTATCAAAATAAGGCAAATCTATTATTTAACAATAATAAAATATTAATATAATAATAATAATAAAAAAGTTCAGAAAATTACATCATAAAGCTAAAATTCGGTAATTGTTTTTTATCATAATTTTTCAATATTTTAAAATATCGTAAATGTAACATGTCAAATTTCAGCCCAAAATATATGTCAAATGAATTATGTATAGTTGTACGGGAATTGGTCTTTCATTCAAATTTGCTTATGATTGTAATCATCAAACATTTCAATGTACTACATGAATCAATATTTTTGGGTAAATAAAATGAGTCAAAGTTATTCTAATTTCAATTAATTACTTATTCTAATTTCAATAAATTACTTATTCTAATTTCAATAAATTACTTATTCTAATTTCAATAAATTACTTATTATAATTTCAATAAATTACTTATTCTAATTTCAATAAATTTATAATTTTAATTTCAATAAATTGCTTAATCTAATTTCAATAAATTACGATCTATTTAAAATTTCGAAAATTCTTTAAAATTAAAAGTGAAAAAAAGTGTTATTGATCGTTAATGACTCACCATAATTATCGATAAGAGTAAAATCTATTTTATTAGAATGCATACACATAGGTGTGTATGTGATTATTGCAAATATTAACCTTTTCAATGTGGAAAACTTTTATTGTATCTCATTTCTAAAAATTTTTTTAGTAAAAAATATTAGAATATATATCTGATGTTATCGTGTTTGTTTCATTGCTAATTCTATATTAATTTTCCATTATCTATAGTGAAAGAAGTATAGACCTACCCCTGGTAGATAGATAGTTTTATAATATGATTTTTGTACTAAGTTGTTTTCATTATGATGATTCATCAGTTCCTTTTTTATTTTATAGGCCTATAACTACTTCAAAACCAAGTTTTTCTAAAGATAAAAATGATTTCGCAACTTAACATACATAGAAAATGCCGGCATTAGAAGGTTAGGTTATAGGATTTATGGTCTCAAAATAGACTGAAAATCAATACTTGTGTAACAGTCTTATTATGATGTAAATATGAATGTATAAACTATAAATGTTAATCACTACAAAACATAACGTTTGCTAACAAAAGCTACTATTTGACACATTCTTTACTTACAACGTTCACAAACAGGGAGAATAGAAGGATGATATATAACAAATTGTACCGTTTTACTAAACGGAGTTAATTTTATACCCCTATTTTTAGATGATGTTGATGCGGAGACGGCTTCTTTCATCACGTGTCGTAGTTTGGCAACCAACGCGAGCTCCTCAGAATATTCATCCTATCAGAGTAAGTTCAACTTCAAAACTTTTATAGTATTTAGAGCTTTTGGCATAGAATGCTGGTGCTGTATAAAGAGGGATCTTTATTAATATTGGAAATATGTAGATTCACCAGTAGGGTTATTTTTTAGTAATTAGGTCATTTGATATTTAAATAACAATTACAATTTAAAATTTTCACAGACAGAGTTTAGTTTATACCTTTGATCAAAACAGTACTTTAACTAAATTTAAATATTGATAGGTCCAGTTGATCAAACCATTTTCTACTTTTAATATTAATAAATGATTCTGCTAAGTTGATACTTTACTCGCAGCCTTTGATTTGTTGATGGAACTAAATTCGAGTTTTTAAATTGCTAGTTGATCAATTCAACAAAATTATATTTGGAATAGTTGTAGCAACTGACATATGTAATCAGACCAAGTTTCTATTTTGATTGAACCCATTGATTAAAGTACTTTAATTCAAGCATCAATTGTATTATTCAATAATAATGAATCTATCTACTTTGCAGTTAATTGAAAATAAGTAATAAACTTTTTAAAAATTGAAAGAAGCTTAATATTGTCTGGATTATATTTACATGTCCATGTGTACTCAACATTCGTGAATGTACTCGAATGTACTCGAGGTTTAAATATGTACTCGAATGTACTCTATTTGTTTTGCAAGTTACTCATTTTTTTTTGTGTATACAAGAAAATTATTTGAATAGTGTTATTTTAAAAATGCTGTCAGTATATTTAATATTACCTTATTATATCTACTATATTGTTTATTAATGTTAGTATACTATATTACTATTCTCAAATAAAAACTTTTTATTTATAAATATTAGTTTAGAACCTGGAAGTCAAAGATGTAGAATATATTTATTGAAAAAATTAAAACGCTTATTTAACCTTTAGTCCTGGACATACTTTGTAGGGTTTGCTCCGTGGAGAAGGGTTGGGTGGTATTTTATATATATTTAAGTGTCTGTGTCACAAGGTGGTAAGCATGACCATTATGGTCACAGGGAAATAGGCTAATATGTAATATATAGATATTATATAGATACTTAAAAAAATTAAAATAAATAATAAACTCTCAATTTTTTGTGTACTCGAATTAAAAAATTCGTAATTAGTATAATATATAGATTTATTTTCCTATTTTTTAAACTAATTAATTTATAATATTTTTTACAATAATATACTTTTATCTCACAAAATAATATACTTTGTACCTCTCTAACCAAAGGGTTACGATATGATGTGATATAGACAAACGAAGCGTAAACTAATGACGTGTAATCAAATCGAATGTGTGAGCATAGTGATAACTTGATTGCATTTCCGAGAAAGCAGTGTAATCATTTAATCTAAAAACACATTTTCCGTATTAACAATCGCTACAATTCCTTCCCTCTTCATTACCTATACTCATTAACCTGTAAACGTGTGGTCTAGAACATAATGTGACTGGTATATATAGAAATGTATGCGGTATATTTCATAATGTAATCATGCTGTTGTGGTGTTTAAACCTCACAACAGACCCACTTTATCTGAAATAGAATTACTGACTTATATACGATTCCTACTCATGAAATCTAATTTTACTATTTCTGTAGAGAGCATGAGTGACCTTTAGTTAAATATGTCAAATTTTCAGTAAGTATTATATCAAAAGAATACATATTCCTAAACCAATTGTTTATTGTGGGTACATTTCGGGTTACTTAGAATTGGAGTAATTTTTTCATAATATTATTTATTGGACGTATGGCCGATCTCTATTATATATATTTGAATCGGTTGATATTAGCAATTCAATGAAATAATTCTTAAATGAATTCTAGCACAGTATTAATGTATAGGCTACCCTGCCTGACTGTGTATGTTATCTGTGTCGTAACAATATACGAGTTAGTAGATCACTAGTGTTAGTGCTGAGTATGTTAATCTTGTGTATAACACACTTATATAAACTAACTGTTTGTAGTGTTAAATTGTGTTGATACGATTAAATTTAATTAACCCATTGCAATTTGGAACATTAAAGCAATAACACTTAAAGTTAAGTATATATTGGATGTATTTTCTGCGTCATCATTTTGGTTAAATATGTTTGGAAATGATGTTATAAAATTGCTCAAAACAATAAATTTAAAGTTGAAACAACTATTAGTATTTTGTTTATTTCAATTAATGTTTCTTTCTCTGGAAGTCAAAGATGTAGAATATATTTATTGAAAAAATTAAAACGCTTATTTAACGTTTAGTCCTGGACATACTTTGTAGGGTTTGCTCCGTGGAGAAGGGTGGGTGGTATTTTATATATATTTAAATTATTAACCATCCATGGACGTAGGGTTAATGTCGTATAAAAATAATTACAACGAAAACGTTTGTTTATTTAAATTTTTTGGTTAATTAAAAAAGATGTTGAATACAAATTTAATATATTTTTTGTTTCTATATATTCAAATTGCATTATTCGTTTCGTTGTTTACTATTATTAAAAATCGCACTTTTCCTCAAAAACAAATTATTGGCAACATAATTAGTGTGTAAAATGCTTATAGATATAAAAATTAAACATATTATATAAATTAAAAGTAAAAATAGTATTCTAAAACAAGTATTTATATAACTATATTCTAATGTGAGATTGTCGGTTATCCTCAATTAGAACTGAACAATATTTCTTATTAATTTTTATTTATTAACTATACTTTTTTCTGAAAAAATATCCAATATATTGTGTGATACGTTAACTGAAAAAGAAAGTACACACCAAGTGATAAAAGTTTTAGTCTTAAAACTAAACTCAACATTATTGTTGTAATTTTAATTGGATTGCGTATACTATAGTTAATTAGTCAAAATTGAACCACGTGCGATATTTCTAGAAATTTAATTACTTCCACCCAAGCTGTTGCCCTCAACCATGCATACTATAGTTATGGTATAAACAAAAATCTATTAGAATTCTGTGTTTTCTCTCAGATTTCGGCCTCCCTATTTATATTTAATTACCACCGTCTCTTATAAGGAGTTTGATGTTGTAAACTGTTTCTTTAGTGAGAGGCCTTAGTTTATTCAGTTACTATTGATAATAATCAAAATAAACACGAGAATGTTATCACGAAGATGGAGTTTTATTAGGCATTAATTATATGATAATATTATGTGTGTTCAAAATTTTAAATCCATATCTTTGCGTCTAATGCTAATGCTATGTTATATTCTAACTTCTAAAAGAATATTGTATGCTGCTTTTATAACTTTTTATGAGTGCGGGTAGAAGTTCAACATGCTAGTGACAGTATAATAGAGTTTTTTTTTAATGCTGCAAAAATACTTTTTGATTCGACATTAAAAAACACTAGTCAATAATGAACATAAAAATTGTAAATTATGCTGGAAACACAATGAAATCGTTAACCCAGTTAATTTTAAGCTTGTAAACTGCTTAGAATATAATAGCCATTATTTTAACTATCTGCATTCCTTTGAATATTGTTGCTGTAATTTTCACACTTTCTCATAATTCTTTCGTTGACTTGTTATTATAAGCCTAGAATATACTATTTTGACATTTTATGTAATACTAGGTCTCCCTGACTTGGATGCAGATGCACCCATCGTGCCATTTTACGAAGTGGAACAAAAAACAACTGGTAATTTCTTGCCCAGCAATTTAAACATATGTTGGTCTACTAACAGTTGTCAGCTTTTTCTATATAATAAAAACTAAACACCTGAGAATGATTTTACCTTTGAAACTTCGGTTTGAATTTTTAAATCACACATATTGTGATTGTTTGCCCACTTGTTGAAATGAGAACATTGGATTGAACACTGTTTATATGATATTGATTGGGTCATTTGAAACATTTTATGAAATTATTTTATAATGATAATATGATATGGTTTGCACGAAATTGGCACGCTCTTTTTCAACATTCTACAGAATAAAATCCCAATTTATTACTTCCCTATTAGAAAACATTGATTATGATCGCCTTGTTTCTTAACATGAAACTTTGCTGGTTATATTATTTCGCTACATGCCGATCATTATTATATATTATATACGTACTTATTTATACACTTGTTTTACACCATTCACAGTTTTTTTAATTGATTAATTCACGTATCTTACATGCTGCGTGACTTTGTATGTCCGAGTAGTTATCTGAAAACTTGGGCAATCTTTCGTTTTATGTCGGTAAACTCAAAAAAAAATTTTTTTTTAATGAAATTCGTTTATTTTTTATTAATAATACTAATAGTCTTTTGTTTATCAGAAACGAAAACTAGTAAACATAGTCAAAAAATAAACATATTACAATTAATAATAATGTCCGATCCAATAAATAAGATTCATGAACACAT